>CM046811.1:36259057-36445697 GCA_025617385.1 Murraya koenigii
TGTCGCATTTCAAATCTTTCGAAAGTATCAAAGTAATTTTAATCAAATATTTTCTCAGAAATATTTGTTTCAAAACAAACACAAAATCATTAGGTAATTTTTTATGTTTTCAAGGTTTTGATTATCACCATCAAATTTTATTTCTTTTATTCATCACTATCTCAATTATCTTCTAATTGCTTTTAGCAAAAATCGATAATTCCGTAATCAGCTTTTTTGTTTTCTTTTAATTCTTTATTTCAGATTTAATTTCCTTAATCTCCTTTCAAGATCTTGAATATTAGGAGTTGTTTCTTTCTTTCTTTTATTCAAGATTTCAAGTGAGGTCATAGGCATTTTTCTTTAAAATGAGAAGTTTCGAAGATTCAACTAGTTGTTCGATCAAAGCGTTTTCAAGCTATCAAGATATTCTTTTGTAAACCGGATCGAAATATGTTTAACAACATCAAGATAAGTCTTTCTGCTTTAGTTAAAACATTGATTTTCTTTTAAAAATAGGAGATTCGTAATCACTATCATTTGAATCAGAAGCAATGCAGTCAATTAACTCATCAACTTAGAAAGCGTTCACTGCCTCGGCCATAAGACTGTAGTCGAAGATCTCAATCCAAGCAGGGGCTAACTTTCAAAGCGTTTTCATCATCAAGACCAAGTTCATGAAGCTTTGTGTTCATTTTGCAAAATCTGGCGAGAGATGGCCTTTTCTTCCACACTATGTAACAAGTAGCTTTTTGCATAGCTTGAAAAGTGCGTTTGTGAAGATGATTTTGAAGAGAGCTTTTAAAACCTTTTCATTTTAGAGAAGCGAGTCTTTTTATAAGGTTCGCTCAGGTTTCATAAAAAATTCTCTTAATTCTTTTCGAAGGTTGTCTCGTGACTTGTGAGACTTAGATTTCGTGATTTGTAATGTTTTTTGTAAGTCTGTGAACACTTACCATTACGAATCTTTAGATGTGAGAGGCTTCGAAGTCATATACTAGAAACCTGCTACGTAAACTTCCCTAATTACTGACCAAGTCTCCATTTAACACGCTTCTGTAACTTCTCAAATCTTGACAAATCTTCAGACCTTCTTGTTACATCTAATCGACTAATCCACCATGTGAGCTGTCATTGTCACAGGACAAGACGCCATTAAGAGCTTTAATGGTATTTCTAACTTTTCACCCAAGTTGTAGGGTAAACCCAGCCTAGAAATTTTCTTTCAAGCAACATGATTTGCATCATCCCTTAGAAAGTCAGAATGTAAAGAAAGTAGTTTATAACTTTGAGATTACTAAGCTTCCTACATCTTGAGATTATGTAGTAACTTCGAAGATTTTATCACGAGCGGTAGAAGGGTCACCCTATGAAATGGCGCGTAATGGTCAGAATTAAAGCTGCGAACGATCTTGAATTGCATCCGTATATTCTCCGGGATTCCTTCCTCATCTGGCTACCGAATTGCAACAAGATATCCGACGCGTGTGGGTTTGGGTGGAGGAGGTGGTCCCACCATCCTCTAAGTTGACTCAAGAGTCTTAATCAAGGTTTACGCGATGTTCTCGAGAGTTCGCATTGGGTTCTTATAGGCAGCAGGCACCGCCATTGTCATTTCTTGTATAGGTACCAAGACAATGTATATTGCACTCCATCTATATTCCATTCATAGACGCAAGATGCATTAAACCGTGATTGGCTTATTGCACTAGGGCCTATTAATCAACACTAAGTGAGAGGAGAATAAGGAAGCAACAGAGTGCTAATTCCCAATGAATTTTATTTGTATGTGAGTCGGCTCAAATTCTTCTTCAAATGCTACGCATCCGAAGGCTATACAAGATTGATCGCAAATCTAATACTCCAATTTTATTACTAGATCGAGGCAGTCGATCAACTTTCAGCTTTTTAGGAAGAGGATAGATTTCTATTTCATTTTAATCTTTCTCAATGGCTTTAATAAAGTCCGATTGATTCCTGAACGCTACTACTTTTCAAACCCAGAGGCTCGGAAATAGGTTCTTGGCTTTTGTGCGACTTTCTGGCTGGCTTTAAAGTAGAAATATGTGAGAAACGAGAATGGTCACCACCCTGACCTTCTCTATCCTATTCAACTATTTTCCTATAGTATTTAGAGTAGTATTAGTAAATTATTCCGTTGATAATACATATCTAAATCTTTATCACAGTCTTTACTTGATGAATTTTGTAGGTGACAGATTAATTTGAGTTGGAGGATCACCACACAACGGTGGTTATACTCTCCCAAGAGCGCAATGTTCCTGGACTAATGATTCTATCCACTATCGAAAATGATCCATCTGGTGAGTTTTCTTTCAGTAGTAATAGGGTTCGATTCTTTAAAGGAGAAGTGAAATGTTGTTTTCAAAAGCATACATTTCAAACCAATCAAAAAATAAAAGCCTAAACTTATGTAAATTTACAAATTACAATATTCTTCTTGAATCGCTTTTCTTTGATTTAGAAATGATTAAAAAACCAAAGTCTTTTTCTCTTATTCAAGTCGGACAGAAATCTTTACGCTAGAAAAGGGCTTTATCCAGTTTGAAACCTTTTCTAGATACTTATTATGTTTTCAGAACTGATGTAGGAGAGGTTGGGAGAAAGTTCTTTCCTTCCTTACTTTGTTCACGCTGACTACTGTGTAAAGTCAGTGAGGAACACTAGTAGTAATCAACGCAACGAATTCGAAGAACTAGGAATATCTCGATGTGGAGAACCTAGGTCAGTCTTTACATGCAGATCGACGATGTAGGACTTTAGAATTCTCACTTGTAGAAGCGAATCACGGAAACGTAGTCTTTATCCAGAACCTATACATGAAGTTTGTCCTTCAAAAAGATAGCTTTACTTTGCCATCTGAATATCGAGTCACATTTTGCAACTCGACCGCTCAAGTTTGTTGGAACAACCTGCCTTGCTGACTCCTCGAGATCCATTCCTCGAAGGTTTATGTCTTTCCACCTGGATGGGTCTAGGAATAACTCGTAGTTAGCTTCGACAAGTCTAGCTCGCAAGAATAAGAGTTTCATCTCTCTTTGACTGGAGCTTACGCTGCGTATGACAAACGCAGAACGCATCGCTTTATAGTGAGATTTTATAAATTAGTGGCAACAGGATCGATCCTTCAATCATGTGATAATTGTGGGTCTTAACTCAAGAATCATGCTTTTGAGGATATTTTGTCTCTGAGTGAGACTGGATGTTTGGATAACAATCAAATGAAATAGGACTTCTTACGGAGACTCGATTCAACATCGCTAAGCAAAGAATCATCAAAGAGATTGAATCTACCATCTCTAAGAACCGCCAAGATGGAAGTTGTCAAGGCACTTCTTAAGTAAGGGGCTTTATTCAACTTGGATTGAAACCAATATGCACATAATTAAATTTCTTTTCTGTCAGGTGCTTTAAAGAGTGCTCTAAAAACAAATGAATTGCTTCAAAGGCTTGAAAGAGTGATGTCACGTTCTTCGGCTTTTATAACATAACTGCTCTTTAAAAATCAAGTTTTTGTTGTTTATAAATTGTGTCTTTAGAAATCTTTGGTAACTCCCAACAATCAATGGCTTTATTAAAATCTTCAATTATAAAATCTTCTGAATTCACAACATTCTTTCAAACACATTAGTCCTTTCGTAAGTATGAACTAGAGAAGAAGACGCTTCACAGTAGTTAGAATCCAATGCACGCTTAAAACTTTTAATTGAACCTATGGACGGATGTCTATTGTATGGTTTACAGCCCTTTAAAACGAAAAACTCTTATCCTAGACTTGGACTTACTACCAAGAAAGAATTCAACAACCACACGTAAATTAAAATAAAAGCGCAAACATACACAAATTCTTTTTACTCCTATAATACACCTACCCCACCTCGGCTCTTATACCAATTACTCTATATATATATATGATTTGTCACGTGCATTGCAATTTGACCTAAGACATCATGTTTAAGTTGAAAGATGATTCCTATTTTCCCCTCGATCACATATGCGAAATTGAAACCTGCATTACAAGAATGGAGACGAAATTTATCTAAGTTTATATAATTATATAACAACCCCATAATTCAGAAATTTGTGGCAATAAATTTATCAAAGGGAGGATATCAAGAGAGCCAAAAAGATACAAAGAAACATACCGAGCTTTGATTAACTCTGAATTCTGATTGTTAAAAGTACATGAAAGTGAAGACAGAAATGTGCAGATAAATCAATCAGATAAAGAACATCATAAACTCTAAAATCAGAGCATAAACTACAATTACTAAATCTGGAGAAGAAAGAATTACAGTATCCAACGCGTCAAATGACACGACTCAGAATTCATTTGATTAGCTTTTAATCCTGAGAAATCATTTAGGGCATTATCGTATCTTTGCCCATTTTTTTGAAATCATGGCAATACATTAATCAATTCGCAGAGTCGCCACCTAGCTCCGGTGCCAATTGTAATAAACCAAGCCCAACAAACAAGTATATATATTATGGGGGTTGATTAATGTATTACTTACCATGAGTTCCAAAAAGTAATACAAAGACCTGCGGCAGAGTGATCGAAAACTTTTAACCTCTTAAGGTGTGTTCATCAGTTGTCTCCTTCTGCAGTTGTCTCTCTAACTGCGGGCATCTTCTGATCACCAATCTTGGGAGACGGCTAAGGAACTTGATGCTTTTGGGTGGCAGCTTTAAGATTGGACAAGCCTCAATGTTCATCTCCTCAAGCTGAGAAAGTTGAAGCATGATATCAGGAATATGGACTAATCTTGGATACTCAACAATGTCAAATTTCTCAAGAAAATTGAACATTCTCAGGCTGATTGGTATTGAATTCAGGCTGTTGCAGTTCAGAATAGTCAAATGCCTAAGAGAAGAAAAACTTTGGATCATCACTCTCATGTGCTGTCAGTTTAATAATAGAGTTTGTGTTTCCATATGCTCCAGTTAAGTGCTTCAGCTCTCGAAAGTTATCAACAAGAAGGGACGGGTAGTAATGCTAAGTTGGCTAGTGAGTGTAATAGCATCAAATTGCTGTTGCATAAAGCTAAGTTCTTGAGATTTGGAGCAAATGGTAAGACAGTCAACTTACTGCAACCTTCAACAATAAGTATTTCAAGGCAGGGGAATGGTGCTTCAATTCTATTCAATCCATCTGTTTCCCCCATCATCGGGCTCTTCCATTCTATCAAATTAGGCATATTATATAGCTCAAGCTGTTGCAATGATGGAAATCCACTAACCATGGTATTCCCAAAAAATTTATGGCATATGATTTTTTGCACTTCACCAACCTTTTTATGTAAAGATTGTTGTGCGGAAGCGTAGGTTGAGCAAATTACCAATTGATGGTAACTGTGATTTCTAGAGAAATTTAAATGTGGTGTAAACAATTACAAAGAAAATTGACACAATAATTTACGTGGTTCGACGTAAAGCCTACATCCACGGCAAAGACCTGAAGATAATTTTACTAACAAATGAGAATTTACAAATTGGGAAAAACTCACAAAACCCAATATCCCAATACACCCAAATAAATTCTCCTAGCACTCAAGTGGAAGCTCTCTTAACTCTCTCAATTGCTTCACTTGCAATTGCTCTCAATTTTGGGATGCCTTAACAAATGAAGAGCATTAGCTATTTATAGGAATGCATGGTAGCACTATTTCACCAAACCATTAAAATTGTCAAAGTTTGGTTGGTGATTACCTAATTTTTAGCCAAACTTTGAACAATTTACCTTTGAATAATTTTGGCCAAACTTTGAACATGTGCTTTGCCAAACTTTGAACACTTTGGCTTTGGCTTTGAATTTGAATTTTTCAACAATTCTCCACCTCGGTGAAGATTTACCCAAACCGAGCCGACTCATCGACAAAACCATCATTCCCAAAGTGGTCTGCATCTTTGTGAACTTCCTTGTATAAAATGATCCTCCAATCTCTACCCTTCTCATCGCTTTTAAACTTTCAGTGATATTGATCAAGTTTAGACAATGCTCAAACTTGATCGTTGTCACCACCTTGGTCAACATATCTCGTGGATTCTCTCGCAGCCTTGATTTTCTCAAGAAGAATCTTCCCTCATCAATAATTTCCCGCACAAAGTGAAATCAGACGTCAATATGCTTCAGACGCAGCATGATAAACTTGATTCTTTGCTAAGTGAATAGCACTTTGACCGTCACAATACAAGTTTACATGCTCTCGGATCAATCCCAAGTTTCCAAGCAAGCCTTGTAACCAAACGCCTCTTTAATAGCCTCCGTAATTGCCATATACTCGGCCTCGTGGTTGACAAAGGCAATCAGAGACCGTAGTGTAGACTTCCAACTAATTGGCCCTTTCATAAACCGATCAAATCGCTTGTACCATCGCTTCGGAGATTGTTTCAATCCATAAAGCGACTTTGTCGGCTTGCAAACCCAATTTTCTTTTCCAAAGAACTCTAAATCCATCCGGCCGAGTCATGTAGATTTCCTCTTCCAAACCACCATGCAAGAACGCAGCTTTTACATCAAGTTGAACTAGCTCCGCATTATATTGCGCAACAATGGCTAGCAAAATCCGAATAGACGAATGTTTCACAACCGGAGAAAATACCTCATTGTAGTCTATTCCTTCTCTCTCGAGCGTAACCCTTCGCTACCAATCTAGCCTTGTATCGAATTTTATCCTTTCGAGGAAATCCATCCTTTTTGCATATACCCATTTGCACCCAATTGCCTTTTTGTCTTTAGGCAAGGTAACTAACTTCCAAGTTCCATTTTTTGAAGAGACCGCATTTCTTCATCCATTGCTTGCTTCCACCGTGACATTTTCGTGGCTACTTATCGCTTCTCCGTAAGTGGAAGGAACATCACCATCTACAATTGAAGTGCATAGGCCACCATATCAACAAAGCGAGCGGTGTCTACGAATCTCTCTCGCTGCCTTCTATATGCAATTGAATCTTGTTGCTCTAAAGGTTCTTGAGTCGAACCTCTTCTTCATCTTCGGCTGATTGAGAATCATCCGCTTCTTCAACACTAGCCGGATCATCTTTAACCTTTTCAAGCTCCACCGCTGCAAGTACTACTCGGTGTTGTCATCCTTTCGTGAATCCTTTTGTTTTAACATGGCTAATTCATCAAAAGTCACATCTCTGCTGAAAATGATCTTCTTTGTATCCGGACACCATAAACTAGTATCCTTTTACTCCACCAGCTATACCCATGAACAATGTTTTCTTCGCTCTTGGTCTAACTTAGATTCCTTTACATGATAATAAGCAAGTGGAACCAAAGACATGTAAAGTATCATAATCAGTAGCGGGTTTACCAGTCCACATTTCCATGGGTGTTTTGCCCTCAATTGCAGCCTGATGGCAAACGATTAATTAGATGGCACGCATATACAACAGACCTCAACTTCAAAATTCCTTGCCCAATCCAAAGATTGGACAACATACAATCGAACTTTCTCCAAGATAGTTCGGTTCATGCTGCTCGCCACCCCATTCTCGCTGTGGTGTACTCGAACAGCTGAAGTGTCGCACAATGCCCTCATTCTCAGCATACTTCTAAAATGGATCATTCTTGTACTCACCACCATTATCTCGAGCTAAGTCTTTTAACCTTTCGACCACTCCGAGTCTCCACCATCTTCTTCCATTTTAGAAATATACTCAAAACTTCACTTTTGTTCTTCATCAAATACACCCATACTCTTCTTGAATAATCATCAACAAAGTAACAAAATAGTGCATACCTCCCAAAGAAGCTACTCCGGTAGGTCCCCACACATCACTATGAACATAGTCCGTAATCCTTTTGTATTGTGAATTGTCGAGCCAAACTTTACTCTTGTTTGCTTGCCCGTAACGCAATGTTCACAAAATTCCAATTTGCAAGAATTTGCACCTTTCAATAAGCCTTGCTTAACCAAAGTCTCGCAAAGCTTTTTCACCAGCATGTCCCAAACGCATATGCCACAACTTGGTTGCCTCCGAATCTGCATCCTTTCTCGAAACTGCTGATGCCGATCCAATAACCGCATTCCTTGGAAATAGTACAAGTTATTCCTTCTTGTGCCCTTCATCATCGCTAGTGCACCAGCCTACTACCTTCAAGAACCCATCTCTCATAGTGATTGTAAGCCCTTTGGATTCTAGGACTCCTAATGAGATGAGATTTTTCTTTAAGCTTGGTACATAGCGTAACTTCCATCAAGACATGGATTGAGCCATCGTGATTCTTCAATTGATT
Organism: Murraya koenigii; assembly: GCA_025617385.1. Lineage (NCBI taxonomy): Eukaryota > Viridiplantae > Streptophyta > Magnoliopsida > Sapindales > Rutaceae > Murraya > Murraya koenigii. The sequence goes on from CM046811.1 coordinate 36,267,306, forward strand.
GAACCTATTCCCATGGTTTTACAAGCATTGTCATTGCCCATAAAAACAACTCCACCATCTAGCTCCTTGAAACTAGAAAACCAAACTCTTATTAGGACACATATGATAAGTACAACCCGAATCCAAAATCCACTCATCTCGATTGACATGTCAATGTCATGCCAACCGTACTCAAATTCGACTCCTCATCATGCTCTGCTACACATGCATCGTAAATAGCCTTGCCCTTTGTAACTTAGGACAATTCTTTTCCAATGCCCTTTCTCGCGACAAAAGCACATTCATCTTTGGCAGTGCCTACCTTTAGACTTGCCCCTTTTCCGTGTTTACGGCTTTGTGAACGACCTCTTGTCGTCAATACTTCGCAACTCGTATCTCCGTGATCCTTTTTATCTTTCTTTCTCGGTCTCAAGATTATACAAAGGCACTACATACAAGATCAAATGTGACACCGTCCTTCCCATGAAGCAAAGTGGTGGTGAGATGGTCATATTCATCGTGAAGTGAATTCAACAAAGAACAATGCCTTATCTTCATCTTCAAATTTCTCATCCAAATTTAGCAAATCCGCTAATATTTTATTGAATGAGTTCACGTGGTCATTCATCGACATACCAGTGCATGCGTGAATCGATAGAGTTTCTTTTCATATAAAGCCTGCTTTCAAGGCTTTTCTTCATATATTTTTCTTCCAAGTGTCTTCCACAAATTCTTTCGTCGATGTCTCCCTCATGACAGTAGTACTTCGATCTTTAGCCGTACATAGGCGTAATAGTACCACATGCCCTGCTCATTGATTTTTGTCCACCCTTGTCATCCATCTTTTCGTGCTTTTCTTCTAGAGCGAGATCCAGCTCTTGTCGACATAAGACATCCAACACCTCACATTGCCACATACCAAAATTATTGGTACCATCAAATTTCTCCACTTCAAACTTTGCATTAGTCACGTGAGTCCTTCCCGACGTAAGACGACGACGACGCTTCCGCCATCCTCTCAACCTCAAATAATCAGTGCTTTCAACAACTATTCACACTTGAAAAATAGTCTCTATGATGTTTATTTCACGTGAATAAATGCACCGTGAAAGTTCCCGTGAGAATGGAGGGGTCACAATGGTCCCACTTAAAACCCGCACTCTTAGACTCTTATCGCCTTGTTGATGTAACTTTCCTAGACATGCAAAAATACACACTACTTACAATAGATCTGTTCTCCAAGTACAAATGGTCGTATCTAGTGATCGTAGTATTCCCTAAGCACGAACCTTCTGCTCGATACCAATTGTTGTGCGGAAGCGTAGGTTGAGCAAATTACCAATTGATGGTAATCGTGATTTCTAGAGAAATTTAAATGTGGTGTAAACAATTACAAAGAAAATTGACACATAATTTACGTGGTTCTACAGAAAGCCTACATCCACGGGCAAAGACTCGGAAGATAATTTTACTAACAAATGAGAATTTACAAATTGGGAAAACTCACAAAACCCAATATCCCAATACACCCAAATAAATTCTCCTAGCACTCAAGTCGAAGCTCTCTTAACTCTCTCAATTGCTTCACTTGCAATTGCTCTCAATTTTGGGATGCCTTAACAAATGAAGAGCATTAGCTATTTATAGGAATGCATGGTAGCACTATTTCACCAAACCATTAAAATTGTCAAAGTTTGGTTGGTGAGTACCTAATTTTAGCCAAACTTTGAACAATTTACCTTTGAATAATTTTGGCCAAACTTTGAACATGTGCTTTGCCAAACTTTGAACACTTTGGCTTTGGCTTTGAATTTGAATTTTTCAACAAAGATCCTTAAGGTTTGGTAGTTGTCCTAGTGGTGGAAGTTCTTGACAACTGCAATTGATCAGAGAAACGTTCACTAGATATTGGAGCATTGAATTTGTTTGGGTAATATCGAGCGGTGTCTCCTCGAGGCTAATCCAGCCTGAGCAAAAGACCTCGAGGTCAGTCCGTCTCGAGCAGAGGACCCGACCACTGGCAGGAAGGCAGCCTTACTAGGCGCCAAAGCCGGTCAAGGTCGAGGAGTCCAAGACCGGTCGAGCCCCGAGCTCTGCCTCTTGCTCGAAATCTTTATAGCCCCGCCAAAGCCGGTCAAGGTCGAGGAGCGCCAAGGCTGGTCGTAACCCGAGCTCATCCGTCTCGCTCGAGGTCTTCAAACCCCGGCATGGCTCAACCTCACCAAAGAATGACGCGAGAAGATGCGAGATTGGAATACAACCGGCTCGAAACAGCTTGATCCTTCTTTCCAACGACTCAACGTGACGATGGAGGCTCGGCCGATACCCCACGCGGTATGGTGTCGCCATCATGCATCGATGGCCCGCACACGACCCCACAAAGTGTCACGAGGCTACGGAACCCATGCCCACCGACATCCCGCGATTCCTGTGTTGTGCCGCAAGAACCCTGGCTATCGGAGGGACCTAGACACCATTAATGCGGAATGACCGATCTCTGAGAAAAGGGCGAGAAAACTGAAGGATAAAAGGAAATCGAAGTGTAAGTTGTGGGGGTTTCGAATTTTTGAAGACTCTTCTTATTTCTCACAGCTTTGGGTCATTTTTCAATAACATCCATCTTTGATCAAAAATCATTTCATCTCTCCGGTCTCTACAAAAAAGGATGCAAAAAGAATAACCTAATATATATATATATATACTAATATATATAATATATATATATACTATATATATATATATATAATATATTAAATAATATATACTATATTGTATATATTATTATATATATAGTATTATATATATATACTATATATATAAATATAAAAATTATATATATATTATATATAATATATATTATACTATTATATATATATTAATATATACTAATAATATATATATATATATATATATATATAATATCTATAATATATATATATATATATTAATATATATATAATAGTATTATATATACATATATATATATATATATATATATATATATATATATATATATATTGTATATAATATATAAATATATAATTAGTAATATATAATATATAATATAATGTATATAATATATAATATATATAATGTATATTATATAATGTATATACTATATATTATAGTATATATATATTACTTTATATTTATATATACTATATAATGTATATATACTATATATTATATATAATATAAATATATATTATAGTATACTAAATATATAGTAATATTATATACTATATATATATATATATATATATATATATATATTAGTAAATATAATATATATTTAATATTATATTAAATTTAGTAAAATTTATATAATATATTATATTATATACTAAAACCTCAATATACTAAAATGTTCCATATAGTATATAATATGGTAAATATTTAGTATACCGGTCATTTACTAAAATAAAGCATTTCAATATATTTAGTAAATCAAAAGAGGTACACCACAATGTAATGGGGTCGCAGACGCATGAACCGAACTATACTCGGAGAAAGTTCGATGTATATTGTCCAATGCAAGATTGGGTAAAGAATTTTGAATGAAAGCGTGCCATCCGATTAATCGCTTGAACACCCATGAAAATGTGGATCGGTAAACTCGCTATCGATTATGATACTTTATATGTCTTTTGTTCCACTCGCTTATTATCATGTAAAGGAATCTAAGTTAGACCCAAGAGCGATGAAAACATTGTTCATGGATATAACTGGTGGAGTAAAATGATATCGTTTATGGTTTCCAGATACGAAGAAGATCATTTTCAGCAGAGATGTGACTTTTGATGAATTAGTCATGTTAAAACAACAGGATTCACAAAAGGATGACAGCACCAGTAGTACTCTGCAGCAGGTGGAGCTTGAAAAGGTTAAAGATGATCCAACTAGTGTTGAAGAGGTAGATGATTCTCAATCGACCGAAGATGAAGAAGAGGTTCTGACTTAGGAACCTTTAGAGCAACAAGATTCAATTGCATATAGAAGTCCACGAAGAGAGATTCGTAGACTTGCTCGCTTTGTTGATATGATGGCCTATGCACTTCCAATTGTAGATGGTGATGTTCCTTCCATTTACAGAGAAGCAGTAAGTAGCCCTGAAAATGTAGAGTGGAAGTAAGCAATGGATGAAGAAATGCGTCTCTTCAAAAAATAGAACTTGGGAGTTAATTACACCGCCCAAAGACAAAAAGGCAATTGGGTGCAAATGGGTATATGTTAAAAAGGACTGATTTCTCGTAAGGATAAAATTCGATATAAGGCTAGATTGGTAGCGAAGGGTTATGCTCGTAAAGAAGGAATATACTACAATGAGGTATTTTCTCCAGCTGTGAAACATTCGTCTGCATTTGGATTTTGCTAGCCATTGTTCCGCAATATGATCTCGAGCTAGTTCAACTTGATGTGAAAACTTCATTCTCACACGGTGATTTGGAAGAGGAAATCTACATGACTCAGCCAGTGGATTTAGAGTTGCTGGAAAAGAAAATTGGGTTTGCAGACTGACGAAGTCGCTTTATGGATTGAAACAATCTCCGAGGCATTGGTACAAATAATTTGATCGGTTTATGAAAGGGCAAAGGTACATAAGAAATAAATTTGATCATTGTGTGTATTTTTGCAAGCTACAACAAGGATCTTTCAAATATTTACTCTTGTATGTCGATGTTATGCTAATAGCATCTAAGAACAAATATGAGATTGAGAAGTTGAAAACTCAACTCAATCAAGAATTTGAGATGAAAGATCTAGGTGAAGCTAAGAAGATTCTTGGCATGGAGATATGCAGATATAGAGCTCGTGGTAAAGTCAGCTTGTCTTAGAAACAATATTTGAAGAAGGTATTACAACAATTTGGCATGAATGATCAGACAAAACCTGTAAGTACCCCATTGGCTTCCCATTTCAAGCTTTCACGACACCTATCTTCTTCAACGGATAAGGAACAAGAATACATGTTGCAAGTTCTAGTATTCAAATATAGTTGGTAGCTTGATGCATGCAATGGTGTGTACAAGGCCCGACATTTCACAAACAAGCTAGTATGATGAGCGGATATATACATAATCTCGTAAAGGACATTGGCAAGTCGTGAAATGGATTCTATGGTACATTCGAAAACCGTTGATGTTGGTTTACTATTTAAACGAAATGACACACTTGGTCAAGGTGTGATTGGGCACGTTGATTCTGATTATGTCGGTGATATAGACAAACGACGGTCAACCACTCGGATATGTATTTACTCTTGCTAGAGGGCCAATTAGTTGGAAATCTACACTACGACCTGATAGCTGTAATCGACAACCACGGAGGTCGAGTATATGGCAATTACGGAGGCTATTAAAGAGGTCGTTTGGTTACAAGGCTTGCTTGGAAATTTGAGATTGATCCAGGAGCATGTTAACTTGTATTGTGACAATCAAAGTTTATCATGCGTACACGTAGTATATCGACGACGATTTCACTTTGTGCGGAAATTATTGATGAGGGAAGATTCTTCTTTAGAAAATCAAAACCGCAGAGAATCCCACGGATATGTTGAACAAGGTGGTGACAACGATCAAGTTCGAGCATTTTCTAAACTTGGTCAATATCCCGAAAGTTTAAAACAAGTAAGGAAGGTTGAGATTGGAGGATCATTTAATATATAAGGGAGTTCAAGAATATTTTGAACTATGGTTGGCTTGATCCCAAATTTTGGGTACGTAGGCAGTCACAGAGATGCAGCTACTTTGGGAATGATGGTTAATTGGTATTCGGCTCAGATATGGATAAATCTTCACCAAGGTGGAGAATTGTTGAAAAAATCAAATCAAAGCACATGTTCAAAGTTTGGCCAAAATTGTTCAAAGCCAAATTGTTCAAAGTTTGGCTAAAAATTAGGTAACAATTTTAAAGGTTTGGTGAAATAGTGCTACCATGCATTCCTATAAATAGCTATTGTTCTTCATTTGTTAAGGCATCCCACAATTGAGAGCAATTGCAAGTGAAGCAATTGAGAGAGTTGAGAGAGCTTCCACTTGAGTGCTAGGAGAATTCATTTGGGTGTATTGGGGTATTGATTTTTTTTTTTTAGCTTTTCCCAATTTGTAAGTTCTCATTTATTAGTAAAATTATCTTCCAGTCTTTACCCGTAGATGTAGACATTATGCCGAACCATGTAAATTATTGTGTAAATTTTCTTTGAAATTATTTACATCACATTTACGTTAGTTGCCATAAATAGGTAATCTGCTTAACCCGCGCTTCCGCACAACAATTGGTAGCAGAGACGAAGGTTAATACTTGGGGTATATAGTACTATTCATAGATATGGTACTAGATACGACCATTTGTACTTGGAGAACAGTCTATTATAAGTAGTGTGTATTTTTACATGTCTAGGAAAGTTCTGTCAACAAGACGATAAGAGTCTAAGGAGTCTGGATTTTAGGTGGGACCATTGTGACCTCTCCATTCTCTTGGAAACTTTCCTGGTGCATTTATTCACGCAAAATAAACATCATAGAGACTGTTTTTTCAAGTGTGAATAGTTGTTGAAGGCACTGATTATTTGAGGTTGAGAAAGATGGTAGAAGCGTAGTCGTCGTCTTCGTCAGTAAGGACAACTGTGACTAATGCAAAGTTTGGTAGAAAAATTTGATGGTACCAATAATTTTGGTATGTGGTAATGTGAGGTGTTGGATGTCTTATGTCAGCAAGAGCTGGATCTCGCTCTAGAAGAAAGCCTGAAAAGATGGATGACAAGAAGTGGACAAAAATCAATAGACAGGCATGTGGTACTATTCACCTATGTCTGGCTAAAGATCAGAAGTACTCTGTCATGAGGGAGACATCAGCAAAGAAATTATTGAAGACACTGGAAGAAAACTATATGAAGAAAAGCCTTGAAAACAGGCTTTATATGAAAAAGAAACTCTATCGATTCACGTATGCACCTGGTATGTCGATGAATGACCATGTGAACTCATTCAATAAAATATTAGCGGATTTGCTAAAATTGGATGAGAAATTTGAAGATGAAGATAAGGCATTGTTGCTGTTGAATTCGCTTCCTGATGAATATGACCATCTCACTACCACTTTGCTTCATGGGAAGGACAATGTCACATCTGATGCTGTATGTAGTGCAATGTATAATGTTGAGACCAGAAAGAAAGATAAAAAGTATCACGTAGATACATTTGCGTAAGTATTGACAGCAAGAGGTCGCTCACAAAGTCGTAAACCCGGAAAAGGGCCAAGTCTAAAGGTAGGCTCGCCAAAGATGAATGTCCTTTTTGTCCCGAGAAAGGGCATTGGAAAAAGAATTGTCCCAAGTTACAAAAGGGCAAGGCTATTTCTGATGCATGTGTAGCCAAGCATGATGAGGAGTCAGAATTTAGTCTGGTTGGCATGATATTGACATGTCAATCAGATGAGTGGATTTTAGATTCGGGTTGTACTTATCATATGTGCCCTAATAAGGGCTGGTTTTCTAGCTGTAAGGAGCTAGATGGTAGAGTTGTTTTTATGGACAATGACAATGCTTATAAAACCATGGGAATAGGTTCAATCCAATTGAAGAATTATGATGTCTCAATCAAAGTCTTGACAAAAGTTCGCTATGTACCAAGCTTAAAGAAAAATCTCATTTCATTAGGAGTCCTAGAATCCAAAGGGCTTACAATCACTATGAGAGATGGATTCTTGAAGGTAGTGGTGCACTGACGGTGATGAAAGGTACAAGAAGGAATAACTTGTACTATTTCCAAGGGAGTACAATTATTGGATCAGCATCAACAGTTTCGAGAAAGGATGCAGATTCAGAGGCAACCAAGTTGTGGCATATGCGTTTGGGACATGCCGGTGAAAAAGCTTTGCAGGCTTTGGTTAAGTTTAAACACTATCACTAATGTTAGTTGAATTAACTGTATTGATCTAAAGGTAACTAGATTAGTTATTATATATTCCTGAAAAGATAATTTTGTCTAGTTTCTAACTAATCTTACATAATTAAGTATGGACTTCTCGTCTTAAAGATATTAAAGATAAATTGAGCAAAGGTCATAATTGACGGAAATCAATGATTATAGCTGATATTGTTTGAATTAACTATATTGATCTAGAGGTAACAAGATTATTTATTATATATCATTCAAAAGATACATTTCTCTAGTTTCTAAATAAATTTATATTATTAAATTTGGACTTCTCTTCTTAAAGATATTCAAGATATATTGAACAAAGGTCATAAGTGGCGGAAATCAGCAAAAGGAAAAAAATTATTCAAGATTGTCACTCATATTGTTCGAATTAACTGTATTGATCTAAAGCTAACTAAATTATTTATTATATATTTATGAAAAGATAATTTTGTCTAGTTTCCATGAAATTTTACAGAATTAAATTCGGACTTATCGTCTTAAAGATATTCAAGATAAATTGAGCAAAGGTCAAAACTGACAGGAATCAACGATTATCACTGATATTGTTTGAATTAACTGCATTAATCAAAAGGTAACAAGATTATTTATTATATATCATTGCAAAGATACATTTCTCTAGTTTATAAAGAAATTTACAGAATTAAATTCGGACTTATCTTCTTAAAGATGTTTAAGATAAATTGAACGAAGGTCATAAGTGACGGAAATCAGCAAAAGGAAAAAAATTATTCAGGATTGTCACTCATATTATTCGAATTAACTGTATTGATCTAAAGATAACTAAATTAGTTATTATATATGTCTAAAAATATAATCAACAAATGTCCTATATTTCACAACCTGAACAATGCCAAATGTTATGAACTAGCTAGATCAATACATCAAGATTCAAGGACAAGCCTACTTATCCTACAAACTTCTTTTAGCTAAGACTTTAGTTAATTTTACATTTGTTTAATTTGAAGTTTTCAACAACAAAGTTATGGCTAAATGAATGATGAATATTTAGATTTAAAACAAGTTAAAATAGTACTCATTAGGTCCCCTATTTGGATGGCTTATATTAATTTTTTTCTCTTCTAACTCAAACTACAATGCAAAACCAGTGAGACAACCAAGCCAAAAATATTAAGAAAAGTAAACATATGAGAATGATACAAAAAAATCAGTGGAATAGATTCTTCAACCAAATAAAATTTAACATACAAACAAATTATGAAGTGAATAGTATTTACCTTGAGATGATGATGATTTGAGAATTGCTTTGCTGGAAAAAAATTATGATGTTGCTTCCGTGATGATGACTTCACAATTACTCTATAGTAAGAAAAGTTTTTCAAAAATAAAATTAAAATGACAAATAAAAAATTAAAGAAAATCAAACATATATGAATTGTACAAAAAATTCAGTGGCATAGATTCTTCAACCAAATAAAATTTAACATACAAATATGAAGTGAATACTATTTTACCTTAAGATGATGATGATTCAAGAATTGCTTTGCTGGAAAAAAAAAATGATGCTGCTTCCGTGATGATGACTTCACAATTGCTTTACAGGAAGAAAAAATTTTTCAAAAGAAAATTAAAATGACAAATACATGGAGGAAAAAGAAAGTCAATTTGCTTAATATTTGTTTTTCAATATATATCATAATATTTTAATATAACTTAAAAGTAAAAATTAACTCATGACATAGTGAGTTAATTAAAAATTAACTCATGACATAGAGAGTTAATTACCCGAGAATATTAATTCTTGAATTGAATAGCGATAGAACTTAGGGTTTCTTAAGATGATAGAACTTAGGGTTTCTTAAGATGAAGTGAGGCAATAATGAAAGTGTTAATGGATTGAATTTTTCATGATGGAGCAAAACTTAATGGAGGGCGTGGCGTGTTCTGTTTTTTTTTAAAAAAAAAACAAACAAAGTTACATATTTTTACATAATAAAGAAAAGAGAAAAGATTTATCACCGTATTCCATACATTTTTGTTTTCGATTACTCATGTTGCTTCCTATTTTATTGCTTTTGTTATGATCTTCCTTTTCCAATTTGATCTTATTTTATTAGTTAGATAATTAAGGGTTTTTTTGAAAAGAAACGTGATAAGGCTTTGTTTATTGCTTAAATAATGCTTTTTTTTTTATGTCTAATGGCTTTTTTTTGAAAAGAAATGTGATAAGGCTTTATTTATTACTTAAATAATGCTTTTTTTTATGTGATATGTGTAACATATGCAATTAATTTTATTATTTTTGTAAATAATTAAATCAAGAGGGGGTCTATGTGATAATCATCAGAGGGTCTAGTTGATATTCTGTGGGTATGTTTAAAAGAGGGAAACCGGGTAAAAATTGGATTGAAAACCGAGAGAGAGAGGAGAGCTGACCTGTTGACCCGTTTGACTCGACCCGACCCGACCCGCTAGTTTCTTCCATTTCTGGCCACCTTACCGGCCGACGAAGGTGTCAAACGAAAGCTTGTGAGTCGACTTTCCACCCTCACCCATTCTTGCCTCCGGAAACTGTGCGGAACGTCGCCGGCGAAGCTCAAAATTTCTGCTGGTTTGCGCGGACGATCGTCGCCAGTTCCGATCGTCTTTGGCCACGCCATCAGTTGGAAAAGATTCCCCACCTCACCATCTTCCATTCCCGACCAGTCACTGGCATCGAGGAGGCCGATTTGCCGCTGACCGATCACCCCAAGGAATCGTGGCTTCAAGGTCTTGATCCGGCGCCACCGCCTCGTGTGGGAGGACACCACTGGCACTGTTGAACTCACCTCGAAGAGAAGTGTCTAGTCCGAGCTTCCCCATGGCCGTTGGGTAAATTTCGATCAACGTTGACCGTAAAGGCATTTTGGTAATTTTGAGTATAGAGGATAATTTCGTAATTTCTAGCTTTGAGGATTTTTTGCAATCTGAATTGAGGATAAATTGATAATTTTATGATGTTGAGGATAAATTAGTAAATTATAAAATTGGGGATTGTATAAATTTGGATATTTTATTAGTAAATTACGAATACGAGGTTAATACGGTAAGCCGAGAAAATTGAGAGTTATAATGTTAGAACGAATATTTATTTTAAGTGTTATTTTTTTGAGATTAGTTCAAATTATAATTTTGGGAGGTAATTTTATCGTTTCTGTAAAATAGGTGGATGTATGGACGAGAATCTACTTGCAGACTTGGGTGATAGGGGAGTCTGAGTTGTCACTCTGAGTGGAATATATTAAAATTATTTGTGTATGTTATTTTTATATAGTAAAGCTTGTTCGTGAAATAAGTATTTTAATTATTTTTATTTAATGCTTTTCCGAAATAAATGTTTATTACGTATAAATATTTTGTTAAGTTATATTTATTCGTTTATGCTCCGTGATCGATTTTAAATTGGTAAAAGAGATGATTGATTTTAAGCATGATTCAAAGTGTTTATACATTGATTTCGAGCATAATTTAAAGTGTTTATATATGGACTTCGAGCATGATTTAAAGTATTTATATATAAGGATTTTGAGCATGATTTCAAGTGTATATATGTGAATTTCAAGCATGAATTAAAGTGTATATATATTGATTTCAAGCATGATTTAATGTTTTAAAGCAAATACTCATTCCCTTCGGATGAGATGAGATAGTAAGCCTTTGGTGCCCGTCTCGAATACACATATAGGCTTTGGACCGTGTGTTTGGGCACTTTCACCCTTTGGGGCATATGCATGCGACATGATATTGAGATATAAGACCAGGTGGTCCGGATACGATGTTGCTAGATAGCTCATCATAGCACGTCCGCTGAGATCCGGGTATGAGTTATCGCTGATAAGCATGAGATGGTACGTCCTCCCGTCAATCCGTGTAGCTCGGGCATGATGGTACCCAGATAGTACATTATTGCCGTCCGTTGAGGTCCGAATATGACTAAATTATCCACCGGTATTTGTTTAAGGATATTGATATTACATAGTATTTGATATTTCAGCATGAGATGTTTTTCTTGATTTTGTGGCAATATCAATTATATTTATATTCAAAATATGATTGAAATGAAAGGAATTTTTACATGAAAATATGTGTTTGAGAAAAGTAATTATACAAGTGATGCATTTCTTTTTGAAAGTATTTTATGTTTCAAAAACTACTATCCACTCACTGAGCTCACTAAGTTTTATACTCATTCCATTTTATTATATTTTCCCCCAAAGTGATTGCAGGTACAACAGTTAACCTAGCAGCTGTACATATTTGGAGTCATTTTAGCCACGTGAGGTTGTTGAGGAAAATAGAATAATTATTTTTCTTTTGGTTAATGTATAATCATCCTATTATGGAATTACATTAGGGATGTGATATAAGAATTAAGAAACGTGTGTATTATTGGATATGTTATTGAATGAGACTGAGTTGAAGTAGTTTGATATATAATAAATTATTTTGGGAGTGTTTGTGTTGTAATTGCAGGTTTTGGGAATGTTATATGTTTAGGAGAGGTTCTGCCAAAATTTCGGTAGAATTCTTACTAATAAGATGATTTTTAATGTTTGAGTTCGATTGCTCAAGATAGGTTGCCTCCGGAAATTGGGGGATCATCTCAATAAGGCTTAAAATTTTAGTCTAATTAAATTTTAAAGTGAGTCTAATTTTAAAATTCTCAGTTTAAATTTTAAAGGAAAAAATAGTCCATTAAATCTAACTCATTCTTATCAAATCTTATATAACTTTTAAGTCTAATGGTTAAATTCAAACAAAAGTTGATTTAGTCTAATTAATATATATGTATATCTCTTATCTAGATTATATAATTAAGTAATTTATACTTTTTAAAAATAAAGTAATTTATATTTACTATAGTTTACTCTTGAACTAAATTATTTATTTAATTTAGTCATATGAATAATTGACTGTGTATCACAAATTAGTTTGATATAACATAGCCTTATATCCATATTGTATGCTTACTCTTAATTAAGTATAATAATACCTTCAAATTTTGGCAGCTAAACTTTGGAAAAAAAATGAGTAGAAAATTAATGTAACTCCTTAATTATTTGTAGAAGTTGTTAATCATGTAATTATAAGATATAACATAGTTTTATTTTAGATGAGATATAACATAGTTAATAATATTATAGAAATCACGTGACACCCTCTATTGTGTGTTGCCTCTCGAAGTAAAGTTCATATATCATTGTATATATTCAAAGATTATATGTCCAATATTTACTAAGAAATGTTGAACATGAATACTAACAACATAAAACAAAATTACAAATTTCACATTTACATATCTTATTCAACAAAATTATTTATGTTCAAACTATATGCTAAAATATAATTTTTATTTTGTGCATATATGTATATATATAACTCAAATCTATAATATTGTACATCAACAAATATTCAACCGCCCAAGATCATGGCCAGTCTGAACATTTCTTATATTGATCTTATTTGTAACATTAATCTCAATTTCTTTATTACAATATTTATTTTATAATCAAAAGTAAAATGGTCAAATTAAATATTATATAAAAGCTAATTGAGTGATAAAAACAATATAAATAAAATAGTAGGATTATTATACATCATATGTGTCTTAGTGATCAGTACATAATTACACTACGATCATGAAAAATATATTAGTAAATAAGTTAATACATCAACAAATTTAAGATTAATTTATAGGAAAAAGAACAAAGATCTATTTAATCCAATTGGTTCACTGTACTCATGTTATCATTATTTTAAATTTAAAAATTAAAGAGGTGGGAGAGACACAAATAACATACCCTAAATATATTTTAAGTTTTTGGTACTACTCTATCATCTAACGATGGTCTAATTGGCTAATTTTTGGCAATGAAAGTAACTGATCAAGTGTTCAAGTCCACTGAATTATGTTTCAAAAATTTTTTTATTATTTTTTTCAACATTTTTTAAAATTTTTAATAATGATAAATAATAGTATTGGTGCAATCTTTCCCCCTTAAACTATTCTTATTAATTTTATACTATTTTCGACCGATTATCTAACATAGTTGTAAATATTAATCTATTTTTGATAATGGTTAAAAGTCATTGAAAATAGTAATTTATTTCTTCCACAACTTTGGTAGGCTGAAAATGTTCATAGTTCAAATTCTACCGCCTAAAGAATTATAATGCTCATTTGTAAATACCAAGCAAAAAACATATGGCATTTTTTATTGCCGAATTTTTGCCATTGCAAATAACAATGGCGCTACTGCCTACCTCCAAAAATTCCAAAATTTCACTACTTATTTTCAATCGGTTTTATAATTGGTCGAAATTAAACTTCTATTATCAATTGTGAAATAGTATGGTCATAAATAATCATGTAATTGTAACAAATTTAATGAAGCTATTGAAAATATTATTACATTTTCGATAATGGCTTCCTATCATCGAAAACGGTATTGGTGCCATTGATTTCCTGCAAAAAAATATGTATTAGTGACTAATTATTAGGTTATTTTCAACAGTTATTCCCCATCGAAAATATGAGACTTTACTTTATTCTTTTAGCGATGAATTGATTTTTACGATCGAAAATAATCGTATTTTCAACCAAAATTTTCCAGCAATCAGTATTGTTGGTTGAAAAAGCTATTTTTCTTATAGTGTTATTTGGGTAGCATCTGTATTTTAATTAACGTAAAGTTATTTTGTTTCCTACTCTAGTGTTAGATCAGGAAACTTAAAAAGGAATAAAAGTAGAAAAATAAATGGTAATAAGTTAATGGGAAACAAAAGATATATGCACAAGTTGATTTGGGTTAATTAATTTTCAACATCCGGTACAAATAATATTGTATAATAAGTGAATGCCCTAAGATTGAAACCCTTGTGGACAGTGAGGAACTTACCGAAACTGTTTTCCCAAGCCTGGAGAACTTGAGTATTCATCATTTATGCTATGTGGGAGGGAATATGCATCAATTTAACAATAAAAAACAAATTAGAGAAATTCTCGCAACCAGGATATAATGGACTTTCTGCCTCTTTTACCAAATTAAAAAATCGCTCTGCATCTGAAGTTGGATCTTCTGTATAAATCTCTCAAATTAAATTCTGCATATTATCTTCTTCGTCTGAACCTATCATTTCTTCATCATTAATTTCACATTCAGGATCATAATCCTCCTTCTCTCCATGCAAATACCACGTCGTATAGGAAGGCATTATGCCATTCTCAAAATATGTAAACGCACCTCTAATTGTAATATTTTATATCTATTACAACATTTTTCACAAGGATAATGGACTTTCACAGAATCAGATTGAAAATGTTCAGACACATAAGTAATAAATTGTGCAACTCCTTCTAAATATTTACGTTTTGATAATAATTAGCTGTCATCATGCTTGCTCACTGTTTTTGTCATACATAAATTCAAATACTTAAGTTGGAGAATGTTTAAGTCTTCTATTCAAATTCTTATTTCCACTATTTAAGTTTTTAGTTTCTGCAAAAAAGTTTATTCATTCTGACATTTCATTTTTAATTAGCAAATCTCCCAACTAATTCCAAATTAAGATATTATAATTGATAAGAATCAGTACAAGGCTGAAATTTTTAAACACTATCACTAATGTTAGTCGAACTAACTGTATTGATCTGAAGGTAACTAGATTAGTTATTATATATTCCTGAAAAGATAATTTTGTCTAGTTTCTAACTAATTTAACAAAATTAAGTTCGGACTTCTAATCTTAAAGATATTAAAGATGAATTGAGCAAAGATCATAACTGACCTAAATCAATGATTATCGCTGATATTGTTTGAATTAACTGTGTTGATCTAGAGGAAACAAGATTATTTATTATATATCATTCAAAAGATACATTCCTCTAGTTTCTAAATAAATTTATATTATTAAATTCAGACTTCTCTTTTTAAAGATATTCAAGATATATTGAACAAAGTTTATAAGTGATGGGAATCAGCAAAAGGAAAAAAATTATTCAACACTATCACTAATGTTATTTGAATTAACTGTATTGATCTAAAGGTAACTAGAAGAGTTATTATATATTCCTGAAAATATGATTTTTTCTAGTTTCTAATGAATTTTACAGAATTAAATTCGGACTTCTTATCTTAAAGATATTTAAGATAGATTGAGCAAAGTGTTGGAGAATTTGAAGGATTAAACACAAAGCTTATTAGAGAAAGCTTAAGAACATTACAAGAACAATTCACACACTCTCACAAATCCCTCTCAAGAGCTTTGTTATGCTTCTTATTATTTCTTGCTCTTAGACTTATATATCACAACACAATAGCATAGGTATTTATAGTGAATAAAACATAAACATAATCATAACAATACACATCACCTAGAACATTCCACTAACCTTTCATCATAACACCAAACATATTCCACTCACCTAACATGCTCTAAAGGAATCCTTTAATGGCATCAAATGTGTAAAGCTAGCCTCCACTCAACATTGTAGACCCATGATGATGAAGCATGATGATGGAGTATGATAATGGAGGGCCATGTACAACTCAACACCTTATTATTTTGTAAACAAGTTTATTGTTTTTTCAACACAAAGGTCATAATTGACGGGAATCAACGATTATCACTGATATTGTTTGAACTAACTGCAGTGATCCAAAGGTAACAAGATTATTTACTATATATGATTGGAAAGATACATTTCTCTAGTTTTTAAAGAAATTTACATAATCAAATTCGGACTTATCTTCTTAAGGATATTCAAGACATATTGAACAAAAGTCATAAGTGACGGGAATCAGTAAAAGGGAAAAAATTATTTAAGATTGTCACTCATATTGTTCGAGTTAACTGTATTGATCTAAAGCTAACCAAATTATTTATTATATATTTCTGAAACTATAATTTTGTCTATTTTGCAAGAAATTTTACAGAATTAAATTCGGACTTCTTGTCTTAAAGATATTCAAGATATATGGAGCAAAGGTCAAAACTGACGGGAATAAATGATTATCACTGATATTGTTTGAATTAACTGCATTGATCCAAAGGTAACAAGATTATTTATTATATATCATTGGAAAGATACATTTCTCTAGTTTCTAAAGAAATTTACAGAATTAAATTCGGACTTATCTTCTTAAGGATATTTAAGATAAATTGAACAAAGGTCATAAGTGATGGAAATCAGCAAAAGGGAAAAAATTATTCAAGATTGTCACTCATATTGTTTGAATTAACTGTATTGATCTAAAGATAACTAAATTAGTTATTATATATGTCTGAAAATATAATCAACAAATGTCCTATCTTTCACAATCTGAACAATACCAAATGCTATGAAGTAGCTAGATCAATACATCAAGATTCAATGACAAGCCTACTTATCCTACAAACTTCTTTTAGCTAAGACTTTAGCTAATTTTACATCGTTTAATTTGAAGTTTTCAACAACAAAGTTATGGCTAAATGTGTAACATATGCATTTGCTTTATTTATTTATGTAAATAATTAAGACAAAAGGGGTCTAAGTGATAATCATGAGGGGGTCTAGTTGATATTTTGTGGGTGTGTTTAAAAGGGGAAACCGGGTGTCGCGGCTTCACGGTCTCGATCCGGTGCCACCGCCGCGCGTGGGAGGTCACCACCAGCACCGTTGGACTTACCTCGATGAGAAGTGTCTAGTCCGAGCTTCCCCACCGTCGTTGGGTGAACCCCGATCAACGTTGACTGTAGGGGCATTTTTGTAATTTTGTGTATAGAGGGTAATTTCGCAATTTTCAGCTTTGAGGATGTTTTTGCAATCTAAATTAAGGATAAATCGGTAATTTAATGATGTTGAGAATAAATTAGTAAATTATGAAATTGAGGGTGGTATAATTTCGGATTTTATTAGTAAATTATGAATACGGGATTAATACGGTAAGCCGAGGAAATTGAGAGTTGCAATTCTAGAACGAATATTTATTTAGGCGTTACTTTTGTGAGACTAGTTTAAATTATAATTATGAAAAGTAATTATATCATTTCTTTAAAGTAGGTGGATCTGCGAATGAGAATCTACCTGCGGACTTGGGTGATAGACAAGTCTGAGTTTGACACTGTGAGTGGAATATATTAAAAATATTTGATTTTTATATAGTAAGGCTTGTTTATGAAATGAATATTTAAAGTGCTTTAATTAAATAGTTCTTCGAAATAAATGTTTATTACGTATAAGTATTTTGTTAAGTTATATTTATTCATTTATGCTCCGTATCGATTTTAAAATGGTAAAAGAGATGATTGATTTCGAACATGATTTAAAGTGTTTTTATGTGGATTTCGACCATGATTTAAAGAGTATATAATTGATCTTAAGCATGATTTAAAGTGTTTATATATTGATTTCAAGCATAATTTAAAGTATTTATATGTGGACTTTGAGCATGATTTAGAGTATTTATATATAAGAATTTTGAGCATGATTTCAAGTGTATATATGTGGATTTCAAGCATGAATTAAAGTGTATATATATTGATTTCAAGCATGATTTAACGTTTTAAAGCAAATACCATTCCTCCGGATGAGATAAGATAGTAAGTCTTTGGGGCTCGTCTCGAATACACATATAGGCTTTTGGCCATTTTGGGGCATATGCATGCGCATGGATATTGAGATATAAGACCGGGTGGGACACGATGTCGCTAAACAGCGCATTATAGCACGTCCGTTGACATCCAAGTATAAGTTATGCTGATAAGCATGAGATGGTACGTTCTTTCGCCTATCCGTGAGCTCCGGGCATGATGGTACTCGGATAGTACATCATTGCCATCCGTTGAGGTCCGAATGTGACTAGATTATCCCTTGGGTATTTGTTTAAGGATATTTGTATTACTTAATATTTGATATTTCAGCACGAGATGATATTTCAATATGAGATGATATTTCAATATGAGATGTTTTCTAATATCAATTATATTATGTTCATAATATTATTGAAATGAAAGGAGTTTTTCCATTAAAATATATTTGTTTAAGAAAAGCAATTATGCAAGTGATGCATTTCTTTTTAAAGTATTTTATATTTCAAAAGCTACTATCCACTCACTGAGTTTTATACTCACTCAATTTTACTATAATTTTTCTCTCCAGGAGATTACAGGTACAACAGTTAACCTAGCAGCTGTACATAGTTGGAGTCATTTTCCCCACGTGAAGTTGTTTGAGGTCATAGAATAATTGTTTTTCTTTTGATTAATATATAATCATCCTATTTTGGAATTATGCTAAGGAGGTGATATAAGAAATATGAAACGTGAGTAATATTGCATATGTTACTGGATGAGACTGATTAAAGTACTTTTATATATAATACATTATTTGAGAGTGCTTGTGTTGTAATTGCTGGTTTGGGAATGTTATATGTTTAAGGGAGGTTCTGCCAAAATTTCGGTAGAATTCTCATTAATAAGATAATTTTTAATGTTTGAGTTTAGTTGTTCAAGATAGGTCGGCATTGAGAATGAGGCGGGTCGTCTCAGTTGGTATCAGAGCATGGTTTTAGATTCTGTAGAATTTTCTTGTTTAGGAAGAATAAGTTTATAATTTTTATAATGAGGAATTCATATTTTATAGGCACCATCATGAATTGTTGTAGTGGTAGACGTTGTGGCCGTACGTTGTCGATGACTAGGTTGACTCCTAATGTTGTACCCGAGGGAGCAAGTGAACCCGTAGAATCTTTGACACATGGGGCTGCACAATAAGCTCTTGGAAATGCTCCAAATATTGAGCGATCATTTGATCGCCTAGCTCGATTATGACTACAACTATTCGTAATCAAGCTCAATCACAGTCGGTAGCTCTAACACCATAGAGCTTGTGAAAAGGTTAGGAAGGGGAAGCTTTGATGGTACTGGAGAGCCATCTGAGGCTGAGTCATGGCTTATCAAACTAAAGCTTATTTTTTAAGTGATGAAGTGCTCAGCGGAGGATAAATATATGTTTGCCACTTTTTTACTTCAGGATAGAGTTTATCACTGGTGGAGACTGTGGAACATCGATATCATGGGCATGCTGACATTCTTTGGGACATTTTCTTTAAGGAATTTTATGCTCATTATTTTCCAGTGGTGTATCAAGATATCAAGCGAAATGAGTTCCTCCGATTGGTCCAGGGATCGACGACAGTTGAAGAGTATGTGACAAAGTTTATAGACCTTTCTCGGATTTGCTACACCGTGTGGTGAGTGATGAGAGAGAGAGATGTAGACGATCTCGAGGAGGGTCTTCGATTTGAGATTCGCGACCGCTGTAATTGCATCGAGATACACTGAGTTTGCAGAGGTAGTTGAAGCAACCAGGAGGGTTGAGCATAGTATTGCAGAGGGACGTAAACTTCAAGCATTGAAGCAGAAACGGAGCCAGAGCTAGACAGATGGTAGCTCTAGTAGTAGACCACCTAAGCGAGGGAGCATTGGTGCCGGATATTTTGAGGGCACTCAGAGGAGTCAGGGTATAAGCATCAGGGGAGACCCTAGATGCATTGTCGACCATGGCTCAATGCGCAGATCGGTGGGAAGTATTGTCGGGAGTTAGGGACATTATGACGGGAGTAAAGGGGATATCGTGATGATCGTCCTAGGGTAGTTCAAGATAATTTTGCCCCGTATGTGATAGGAACCATCGTGGTCGATGTCAAATTGGAAAGAAAGTTTGTTAACGTTGTGGTCGGCCATGGACACGCCAAGAGATTCTACCCTACTTTATCTCGTGGTGACAATCCTCGCACGAGGAACATCCTCTCAAGATTAACCTTACCCTAGATGCACTCGGGGCGTAGAGGTGTGCAGATAGGTGATTCTACATCGACTGGTAAGAGTCAGACAACTACTTCAGCTCAGAGAAGTCAGCCTGGTCAACCTCATACTCAGGCTTGAGTCTTTGCTTTGACACAGTAGAAGGCACGTGCTACACTAGATGTTATTAGAGGTATATTATCTATCTTTGGCCGTGAAGCACATATTCTTATTGATCCCGGATCTACACATTCTTTTGTTTCCGAGTACGCTTGCTAAACATGTAGAGCAAGAGCTCGAACCACTAGATTGTGACTTAGTTGTTAGTACACTTACTGGAGAGTCACTTTTGCCAAGAGTGTGTATCAAAATTGTGTGATTAGAATGGGTGAGCATGAATTTGAGAGAATTTTAGACGAATTTCATTGTTATTGATATTAGAGATTTTGATGCTATCTTGGTATGGATTGGCTTGCATCTCATTATGCAACGGTGGATTGTTTCAAGAAGGAAGTTATGTTTAATAAGTCGTGGAAAACCGTGGTGAAATTTTGTAGGGAGAGTAAAATTTTACCCTCATGTGTCATTTTCGCCATTAATGCAAGACGGTTGCTTAGAAAAGATGTTTAGCTTACTTAGCATATATGATGGGCACAAAAGTTCAAGAGTTGAAATTGGAGGATATTCTAGTAGTCCAAGAGTTCCTAGATGTATTTCCGGATGAACTCATGGGATGCCACCTAACGAGGAGATTGAGTTTTCTATCAATTTAATCCCTAGAACATCTCCTATATTTATGGCACCGCATGTGATGGCTCTAGTAGAATTGAAAGAGCTTAAGGTTCAACTACAGTGAATTAGTGGATAAGAAGTTTATTAGGCCTAGTGTTCCTCCTTGGGAGCTCCAGCTTTGTTTGTTAAGAAGAAGGACTGCACTTTAGACTTTGCATTAACTATCGGTAATTGAACAAGGTTACAATATGCAATAAGTATCCACTTCCGCATATTGATGACTTGTTTAACCAACTGCAGGGGGCTAAGGTATTTTCTAGGATCGACTTGCGATCGGGATATCATCGACTTAGAATTAAAGAGGATGATATTCTTAAACAAAGATTCGTAACTCGATATGGACATTACGAGTTTTTAGAGATGTCGTTTGGGTTGACTAATGCTCCAACGAACTTTTATGGATCTCATAAATAGTATATTTCACCAATATTTAGATCGATTCGTAATTGTGTTTATCGATGATATTTTGGTGTATTCTCGAAATGAAGAAAAGCATGCTGATCACTTGCGGATGGTTCTGTAAAATTTGAGAGAAAAATAACTTTATGCCAATTTTAGTAAGTGCGAGTTCTGGTTGGGCAGAGTGACATTTTTAAGCCATGTAATGTCGGCTGAGGGCATTTATGTCTATCCCCAAAAGATTGAAGCAGTTGTGAAATGGGAACGACCTACAAATGTCATAGAGGTTCAGAGTTTCCTTGGTTTGGCAGGGTACTATCGTCAATTTGTAGAGGGATTCTCTAAGATTGCAACTCCGCTAATGCAGTTAACTAGAAAGAATGCCAAGTTCTAGTGGAATGATGATTGTGAAAAGAGTTTTCAAGAACTCAAGACAAGTCTTACCTCAGCACCAGTTCTTACACTTCCATCGGGTAAGGAAGGTTTGTGGTATACAATGATGCCTCCAAGCAAGGGTTGGGTTGTGCGCTAATGCAACATGGGAAAGTAGTGCCTTATGCTTCTAGACAACTTAAAAAGCATGAGCAAAATTACCCAACACATGAACTGCAGCTGGCAGTGGTGGTGTTTGCACTTAAAATATGGAGATATTATTTGTATGGGGTACCTTGTCAATTTTCACTGATCATAAAAGTCTCAAGTATTTTTTTACTTAGAAAGACTTAAATTTAAGACAAAGAAGATGGATGGAGCTAATTAAGGATTATGAATGTACTATTGATTATCATCCAGGCAAAGCGACTGTGGTGGCTGATGCACTGAGTAGGAAATCTTCAAGTTCTATGGCTCATATGCGAGTAGCTAGTATACCTGCTGATCGAGATGAGATCTTTGGAAGTCGAGTTGAATGCGAGATAATTGCGGAGCTTTGATAGCCAATTTTCAAGTTAGGTCGACTTTGATTGACAAAATCCATTGAATGCAAGCACAAGATCCCCGATTAATGAAGTTGATAGAGAATGTGCAAAAGGTTCACGAACCGATTTCACGGTGAGAAATGATGGATTTTTAGTCATGGGTAATAGATCGTGTGTATCGAATATTGAGGAGTTAAAGAGGGAGATCATGGAAGAAGCTCATTGTTCAACTCTATGCGATGCATCCTAGAAGTACTGAAGATGTACCATACCTTAAGGGACCATTCATCGGTAGCAAGGCATGAAAAGAGAGATTGTGGAATTTGTTTCTCGATGTTTGGTTTGTCGCGAGTTAAAGTCGAATATCGAGACCTGCAGGTATTCCCAACCGCTTCCTATTCACGAGTGGAAATAGGAGTATATTACCATGCACTTTGTATCGGGACGTACGCGAACCCAGAGATAGACACGCAGTTGCTTGGGTGGTTGTAGATCGACTTATAAAATCTGCTCATTTTCTACCGCTCAAAACCACCTATTCAATGGATAAGTTGGGATGTACTTATGTGGTCGAGATAGTTCGTCTTCACTGAGTACCTAGGTATCTATTGTTTCAAATAGAGACTAGCTTGCAAAATGCATTAGGTACGAGTTAAATTTTAGTACGACTTTTCATTTTTAGACTAATGGCCGCTTAGAGCGCATTATTCAAACTTTGGAAGATATCGTCACGAGCATGTGTTATGGAAATCAAGGGTAACTCGGACATTTATTTACCTTTGATGGAGTTTACGTACAACAATGCTTATCAAGCTAGTATCAAGATGGCGCCATATGAGGCTTTGTATGGACGAAAATGTAGAACTCCGAGATGTTGGGATGAAGTTGGTGAGCGGAAGTCATTTAGCCTAGAATCGATTCGAGATACTAATGAGCGGGTACAACTTATTCGAGATAGATTAAAAGTGGTGATCGAGTATTCTTACGAATATTTCCTTGGAAAGGAGTACTTCGCTTTGGGAAGTGTGGAAGCTCAGTCCATGTTGCATTGGGCCATATGAGATGGTAGAGCGTATTGGTCCATTGGCTTATCGATTAGCTCTACCACCTAAGTTGTCTATAATACATAATGTGTTTCATGTTTCAATGCTCCGAAAGTACATGTATGATCTGAGTCATGTTTTATTGAAGCAACCGATTCAGTTGAAGAAGGATTTGACTTATGAAGAGGAGCCAATTGAGATATTAGAGGGAAAACACCAAGTGTTGCGTTCAAAACCATCCTTTTGGTAAAAGTGTTTTGGAGGAATCACTCAAAGGAAGAGGCTACCTGGGAATACGAGGACTTCATGTGAGCTCAATACCTTCATTTATTTCTAACTGGTACGTAAATTTCAAGGACGAAATTTTTATAAGTAGGGAGTATTGTAACATATTCATTTGTTTTATTTATTTATGTAAATAATTAAGACAAGAGGGGTCTAAATGATAATCATGAGCGGGTCTAGTTGATATTTTGTGGGTGTGTTTAAAAGGAGAAACCGGGTGAAGAAATTGGATTGAAACCTAGAGAGAGAGTGGTCGAACCTGCTGACCCATTTTAACCGGACCCAAACTCACGACTCGACCCTCCGGTTTCTTCCATTTTCGGCCACCTCACCGCCAAGAAAGGTGTCAAACAAAAGCTTGTGAGTCGGCGGACCACCCCCGCCCATCCTCGCCGCTAAAACGACCGGAACGCCATCAATGAAGCTAAAAAGTTCTGCAGGTATATCGCGAACGATCGCCATCGATTTCGGCCATCTTTGGTCGCCACCGGTTGGAAAAGATTCCCCACCTCACCATCTTCTAGTCCCGACCAGCCACCTGCACCGACGAGGCTGATTTGCCGCCGACCGATCACCCCAAAGTGTCGCGGCTTCACAGTCTCGATCCAGCGCCACCTCCGCGCATGGGAGGTCACCACTGGCTCTGTTGGACTCATCCGAGCTTCCCACTGTCGTTGGGTGAACTTCGGTCAACGTTGACCGTAGGGGCATTTTGGTAATTTCACGTATAAAGGGTAATTTAGAAATTTCTAGCTTTTGAGGATGTTTTTGCAATCTAAATTGAGGATAAATTGGTAATTTAATGATGTTGAGGATAAATTAATAAATTATGAAATTGAGGGTAGTATAATTTCGGATTTTATTAGTAAATTACGAATACTAGATTAATACGGTAAGCCGAGGAAATTGAGAGTTGTAATGATAGAACAAATATTTATTTTAAGCGTTACTTTTGTGAGATTAGTTCGAATTATAATTATGAAAAGTAATTATATCATTTCTTTAAAATAGGTGGATCTGCGGACGAGAATCTACTTGCAGACTTAGGTGATAGACGAGTCTGAGTTTGTCACTGTGAGTGGAATATATTAAAATTATTTGATTATTATATAGTAAGACTTGTTTATGAAATGAATATTTAAAGTGCTTTCATTAAATAGTTCTCCGAATTAAATGTTTATTACGGATTAATATTTTGTTAAGTTATATTTATTCATTTATGCTCCATACCGATTTTAAAATGGTAAAAGAGATGATTGATTTCCGAACATGATTTAAAGTGTTTTTATGTGGATTTTGAGCATGATTTAGAGAGTATATAATAGATCTTGAGCATGATTTAAAGTGTTTATACATTGATTTCGAGCATAATTTAAAGTGTTTATATATGGACTTCGAGCATGATTTAGAGTATTTATATGTAAGAATTTTGAGCATGATTTCAATTGTATATGTGTGGATTTCAAGCATGAATTAAAGTGTATATATATTGATTTCAATCATGATTTAATATTTTAAAGCAAATACTCATTCCCTCCAGATAAGATGAGATAGTAGGCTTTTGGGGCCCGTCTGAACACACATATAGGCTTTGGGCCGTGTGTTTGGGCGCTTTCGCCCTTTGGGGGCATATGCATGTAGACAGATATTGAGATATAAGACCAGGTGGTCCGGCCACGATGTCGCCAAATAGCGCATCATAGCACGTCCGTTGAGTTCCAAGTATGAGTTATGCTGATAAGCATGAGATGGTACGTCTTTTCGTCTATCCGTGTAACTCCGGGCATGATGTTCCTCAGATAGTACATCATTGCCGTCCATTGAGGTCCGGATGTGACTAGATTATCCCTTAGGTATTTGTTTAAGGATATTTGTATTACTTAGTATTTGATATTTCAGCACGAGATGATATTTCTATATGAGAAGCTTTTCTTGATTTTGTGGCAGTATCAATTATATTATGTTTAAAATATGATTGAAATAAAAGAAGTTTTTATATGAAAATATATTTGTTTGAGAAAAGTAATTATACAAGTGATGCATTTCTTTTTAAAAGTATTTTATTTTTCAAAAGCTACTATCCACTTACTGAGCTCACTGAGTTTTATACTCACTCCATTTTATTATAATTTCCCTAAGAAATTATAGGACAACAGATTAACCCAAAGAATTGCATATAGTTGGAGTCATTTTGGCCACGTGAAGTTGTTTGAAGTCATATAATAATTATTTTTCTTTTGATTAATGTATAATCATCCTATTTTGGAATTATACTACGGAGGTGATATAAAAATTATGAAACGTGTGCAATATTGGATATGTTACTAAATGAGACTGATTGAAGTAGTTTGGTATATAATACATTATTTGGGAGTACTTGTGTTGTAATTGCAGGTTTAGGAATGTTATATGTTTATGGGAGGTTCTGTCGAAATTTCGGTAGAATTCTCATTAATAAGATGATTTCTAATGTGTAATCATCTTAAATAATGCCTTTTTTTTTATGTGATAAGGCTTAAAATTTAATTTTTAGTCTAATTAAATTTTAAAGTGAGTCTAATTTTAATATTCTCAGTTTAAATTTTGAAGGGAAAAAGAGTCCATTAAATCTAACTCATTCTTTTCTAATCTTATCTAACCTTTAAGTCTAATGGTTAAATTCAAACAAAAGTTGATTTAGTCTAATTAATATATATGTATAGCTCTTATCTAGAATTTAAAATTAAGTAATTTATACTTTTTAAAAATAAAGTAATTTAGATTTACTATAATTTACTATAATCTACCGCATAAAGAAATATAATACTCATTTGTAAATACCAAGTAAAAAAGATATGGCATTTTTTATTGCCGAATTTTTGCCATTGCAAATAACAATGGCGCTAATGCCTACCTCCAAAAATTCCAAAATTTCACTACTTATTTTCAATCGGTTTTATATTTGCTCGAAATTAAACTTCTATTAACAATTGTGAAATAGTATGGTCATAAATAATCATGTAATTGTAACAAATTTAATGAAATTATTGAAAATATTATGACATTTTGGATAATGGCTTCCTATCATCGAAAATAGTATTGGCGCCATTGATTTCCCGCAAAAAAATAAGTATTAGTGACTAATTATTAGGTTATTTTCAAAAGTTATTCCCCATCGAAAATATGAGACTTTACATTATTCTTTAAGCAATGAATTGATTTTTACGATCGAAAATAATTATATTTTCAACAAAATTTTCCTGCAATCAGTATTGTTGGTTGAAAAATGCTATTTTTCTCATAGTGTTATTTGGGTAGCGTCTGTATTTTAATTAACGCAAAAGTTATTTTGTTTCCTACTCTAGTGTTAGATCAGGAAACTTAAAAAGGAATAAAAGTAGAAAATTAAATGGTAATAAGTTAATGGGAAACAAAAGATATATGCACAAGTTGATTTGGGTTAATTAATTTTCAACATCCGATACAAATAATATTGTATAATAAGTGAATGCCCCAAGATTGAAACACTTGCGGACAATGAGGAACTTACCGAAACTGTTTTCCCAAGCCTGGAGAACTTGAGTATTCATCATTTATGGAACTTGATGTGTATTTAGTAGGGAATATCACCAAAAGGAAGCTTTGCTGAGCTAATAGTTTTGTCTGTGTATGCGTGTCCAAGGTTGAACTATGTCTTTAGCAGCTCTATGATCTAATTCCTCTCTAAATTGGGGCAGTTGGTAGTTGAGGATTGTCCAACCATGGAATAAATCATACATGAGGGGGAGATAATTGATTCTGACTGCACCATGCTCCCGAGTTTGAAGAAGTTAACGCTTTATTATCTGCACGGATTGGTTAAAATTTGGACAGGTGCTCAGCCTTCATTAAAACATATCAGCTTCTGTTGATGCAGTTTTTCCCGCGTGCCTTCAAATAGTGCCTCGATCCTTCTGCTCGTAAATAGCTCGAGCTCGAGCAGGACTGTCTCCTTTGTCCTATTCCACTGTCTTTTCCAAAACGGTGATCTCCCGGTCCTGTACTCACGTAAAATGTGGTCGTGGGTAGCCAGGCGTGTTCCGCGAAACCCTCCGACGCTCAAGTCCATAATCGGGTTGTTCTTTTGGTATCTCCTTAGTGAGAGAGACCGGAAAGATGATAGTAGATATTTTTCGCCTCCCTTTTGAATAAATATGGTGTTTTCGGAGAATCCGGATAAGAGAAATCGTAATAGAAAGAACTCGTGTCTCTTTTCGTAATCCTTGTGAATGAATTTTTCTAACCCCTTGCGAATCAATTTCTTCAACCCTTGTAACGCACTCCGCTCGCTTCCTTTTATACTCCATTTTTCCCGCCTTACTCTCCCGATCGTCCATTCCCGCGCTTGAGGTGTCCGGGTCCCTCCGATGCACGGGATTGGCGTAATATTCCTCGGGATGCGCTGATCGTCCCTTAACTCGGTTCACGTGGTCGGATCACCATGTCGGGCATGTGCGCTAGGAATGATGACACCATGGGGGCATGTGCTGGCCATCGGCAATAGTATCACCACCATACCATGTGGGGCCCTGGTCAGACATTAAAAGGTGTGCCAGGATTCTGAGAAAATGGGTCGGGCTGCCTTGGGCCGGGTCTTACATTCCATTCGTCCCATGACTGGCACAACCCAGTTGTGCTCGGGGACTTACCTTCATGAGAGCGGAAAGGAGTGCTCTGGCTTCCGACCTTGACCAGCCTTTGACCTGGGAGAGACGACCTTGAGCAGTGCAAGAGAGCTCTGAGCTCGGATGGCTCTCAATTCCTCGACCTTGACCAGCCTTTGACCAGGTGGATGACCTCGAGCGGGCAAAGGAGCTCGGAGCTCGAGCGACTCTGAATTCCTCGACCTTGACTAGCTTTGACGTCTAATGAGGTCGTCTTTGTTCCAGTGGTCGGGACTTCTGCTCGAGTTAGGCTGTCCTCGGGGTGTTTTATTCGAGCTGGAAGGGCCTCGAGAAGACCTGCCCGATATTACCCAAACAGCTTCTATGAAAACTTGGTGTAGATGCCAAGTTGAAAGACACAATACACAATAATAGAGATTAAGGCAGAAAAGACTCAGTGGATACACTAGAGTGGGAAGATGATGACTTGCACTTGCATCTTGAAAGCTTTCTCTCTCGTAAGTGAAAATAATCATGAAAAGGAAAATTACAGTGCAATGATAATTATTGAACATAAATTACAAGGTGATAGGTCTCTATGTTTGATAGGAATAAAATGTAAAAACAAGGTGGATATTCAAGATTTTGTAAACCAAAATGGTCTATTCTCGCATCAAGTATCCTTTTATATCGGCCTCACTATCATTTTCCTTTCCTGTATGATTAATGATAACCGATTAACCAAACATAAAATTGTGATTCGGTATGGTTGAGATCTTATTTAATGTCATCTCAAAGGTACACTAAATATATTCGTTAAACGTTGTGATTTTTATTCCTCAAAAGTGTTGATCCAAATTGTATAGAGATATTAAGAGTTAGGAAATCCAAATTTTATTATAGAAAGGAAAGATTACAGCTAGAACTCATAAGAAATAGATAAAATAAGATGCACCTACGACACCGTCTCCAAAATAGTTCTTATTAACATACCGTAGCAACGGAAAATGCTTGTCGCCTTACAGGACGTAAATTTTATTCAACTTGAAGAAAAAGGTAATAGCGACCAAATATTACTTTCCAACCGCATCACCTGTCCGCTCTCACTCTAAAGAAGAAACCGTGTTAAATTTATGAATGTCCAAGAACACACTCGCAACAACTTAGGATCATAAAAGTAACTTATGGAAATGGTTTACTAGGTGAATTACAACCACATTCGAAAAGTTCATCAAATGCTCGCAATCGTAATTATAAATTGCATATCATCACCGCTGTGGAAAAACACTGCAGATCACCTACAAATGCAAAACGACATCTATGAATATAACAAATACCCATAGCCCTTTATTGCCCCGAAAGCCAAAACAAATAAAAAACTGGAAAAAAAAACTAATTCCAGCACCAACCCAAAGTTTAATGTAAGTAATATTCAAACATAATCTAAGTTGAAGTATAGAAAAGACTTACCAGTTTCTCAGTAAATGTGTGCATTTCAAGTATATTCATATGAATTGAAAGAGGCTTTGAAATGATCTCTGTCATTGTCATTTGGTCAAACCAACTGGTTCCACCCGGCTTGAATGCATAAAACTGATCGCATTTTAGTTGCATTCTTAATGGTAGCTGGGAAATCTTTTAGCTTCTAACAGGTCTTAATCATTATCACCGTCATTAAAATTAAAAAAAAAATTCTGCTGCCATTTCTCCCTGTCATTGGAAGTTTTGAACCTTCTCTTTTCCCTTCAGGCAATTTTACTCATCGTTCTAGCTCCTGAAAATGGAATATTTCATTTGCTATGTTATATTATGTTTTGTTGATTCTGTTCGGTTATACTGTGCAAAATTATAGCTTTAGCTTGGCGTAGGAAGGCTTTGGAGACTATTTGTGGTCAAGCTTTTGGAGCTAGGCAATATAAAATGTAAATGTTTGCTCCGCTCACGACCTCACACTCATAGACACACACCACTACACTACTATGTACCACAAGCGCATAGGAGTTGGAGCCTCCCTCTTCAACACTCAACAAGTCAACACTCAATAGCAAACACACACAGAGGCCATAAAGTCTCAGTTCTTATCAACCTCTTAAGAGTCAAGAAGACTAGATACACACACACACATCAGAAACCGGGAAAAGAAAGAGGCAACAATCGGATTTTGCCCATGCCGAGCCGAACCGCCAACTGTTGGAGAATTTGAAGGATGAAACACAAAGTTTATTAGAGAAAGTTCAAGAACATTACAAAAACAATTCACACACTCTCACAAATCGCTCTCAGGGGCTTTGTTATACTTATGCTTTCTTACTCTTAAACTTATATTTCACAACACAATAGCATAGGTATTTATAGTGAATAAAACACAAACATAATCATAGCAATACACATCACCTAGCACATTCCACCAACCTTTCATCATAACACCAAACATATTCTACTCACCTAACATGCTCTAAAGGAATTCTTTAATGGCATCAAATGTGTAAAGCTAACCTCCACTCAACATTGTAGACCCATGATGATGGAGCACGATGATGGAGGACCATGTACAATTCAATACCTTATTATTTTGTAAACAAGTTTATTGTTTTCAACACTCCCCCTTAAACTTGTTTCTGTGACTCTAAGTCTTCTCGAAAGGAGTTTAGTGAAATTATCACAAACTTGTTCTTTGGCTTTATTCTTTTTATTTTGATTGAACAATGCCATGTAGGAATATGCATTTAATCTTCTTTTGTACTTGTACTTGTTCTCCTTCACTTCACCGTTAATTTCTTTGATTTCCACGACCAATTGTTTCATAACACCCAATGAATTTCTCAATCTGATAAAATCTTCTTGTTTCAATGGCTTAGTAAATATATCAGCTGCTTGATCTTGAGATTTGACATACTTTATTTGTACATCATTTCTTTCAATACACTCCCTTATAAAATGGCAGCGAGTGTCAATATGCTTACTTCGATCATGGAGGACTGGATTCTTTGATAGGGCAATTGCAGACTTGTTGTCGACAAAGATCTCAGTTGGATCTATTTGGAGCAAACCCAACTCCTTCAACAAATTTCTTAGCCAAATTGCATGGCAAACACCTGAAGTAGCAGCTACATACTCAGCTTCATAGGTGGAAAGTGTGACAATTGGCTGCTTCTTTGACATCCACGTGAAAGCAGTGTTTCCCATGAAGAATACAAATCCAAAGGTACCTTTTCGATCATCTAAATTTCCACTCCAATCGCTATCACTATATCCAACAAGCTTGTAATCATCAGAGAATGAGTATAATAAGCCAAAATCAATTGTACCTTTTATATAGCGAATGATTCTTTTTGTAGCTTTAAAATGGGTGATTGTTGGATTCTCCATATAGCGACTAATGAGCCCAATGGCATAGAGAATGTCTAGCCTCGTACATGTCAAGTAACGCAAACTTCCATAAGGCTCTTGAAAAAAGTTGGATCAACTCTTTCTTCTTCGTCATGTTTGGACAATTTGACTCCGTATTCCATTGGCGTACTTATGGGCTTGCAATCATGCATCTTGAACTTCTTGAGTATTTCCCTTGCATAGCATTCTTGGGAAATGAATATGCCTTCTTCCTTTTACTTGACTTCAATGCCCGGTAGTATGCCATTAGTCCAATGTCAGTCATCTCGAACTCTTTCACCATCACTCTCATTAACTCTTCAAATAAGTTTGGATTGCTTCCAGTGAAAATGAGATCATCCACGTACAGGCATACAATCAAGATGTCTCCATCTTTGACTTTGACTTAGAGAGCATGTTCATGTGGGCATTTGGTGAAGCCATTCTCTTTGAAATATTTATCGATTCTGCTATTCTATGCCCTTGGTGCTTGCTTTAACCCATAAAGTGCCTTCTTCAATCTCAGAACTTTGTCTTCATATCTTTCCACCACATAGCCCAATGGTTGTTTGATGTAGACTTCTTCTTTGAGAAATCCATTTAAGAAAGCAGACTTTACATTCATTTGATGAATCTTCCACTATTTTTGGGCTGCTAAAGAAATGATTAGTCTTATAGTTTCCATTCGGGCTATAGGAGCAAATACCTCATCATAGTCGATGCCGACTTTGACTATAGCCTTTTGCAACTACCCTCGCCTTGTGCCTTTCAATCTCACCCTTGACATTTCTCTTCATCTTGTAAACCCATTTGACACCGATGGCTTTGTGACCTTTGGGAAGTATAGTAAGTTCCCAAGTGTCATTCTTCACTATAGCTTTGATTTCTTCATCCATTGCGATTCTTCATTTTTCATCTTGTACAGCTTCTTCGAAGTAAACTAGCTCACAATCAGCAAAGAGGCAAAATAGAGTGAGATTATCATGTCTCTCAGTTACCTCATAGAGATCTTGAAGACTCCTCGTGCATTCTTCAATTCTTTCATTTAAGAAAGATGGTGGTGAATCTCCATGTGTGGTTGATGCTGGTGAGATAGGAGGACTAATTGGCTCTTGTTGTCCTTCTACTACTTGCTCCTTCATTGTCTGTTCATTTTCTTCAAAAGGAAAAAAATTTAAGTCATTCACACGAGAGCCACAATCCCATTCTCATTCTTCTTCAAAGATTACATCTCGGCTAATCACGATCTTTCCGTTGTCTGGATTGTACAACTTGTATCCTTTAGAATTGATGTCATAGCCGATGAAAATAAACTTCTCACTTTTATCATCCAGCTTGCCTCTTCTCTCGTTTGGCACATGTACATGGGAAATGCTTCCAAAAACTCTCAGATGGGTTATGCAAGGCTTTCTTCCACTCTATGCTTCTTGCGGTGTCTTGCCCCACACACTTCTTGTTGGAGATTGGTTGGATAAATAGATTGCACAAGCAACAGCTTCAGCCCAAAATTCTTTGGGTAGTCTTTTGCTCTTGAGCATATTTCTCGCCATGTCGAGGATAGTCCTG
Source organism: Murraya koenigii (assembly GCA_025617385.1). Classification (NCBI taxonomy): domain Eukaryota; kingdom Viridiplantae; phylum Streptophyta; class Magnoliopsida; order Sapindales; family Rutaceae; genus Murraya; species Murraya koenigii. Next base: position 36,301,004 of record CM046811.1, read on the forward strand.
TTTTTCTTTCTATAACACCATTTTGTTGGGGGAATCTCGGAATTGTCAAAGGGTGTCATATTCCATTTTGGTCACAAAACTTCATAAATTCTTTGGAAGTGAACTCTCCACCTCGATCAGATCTCATGGCTTTGATTTAGTGTCCACTTTCTTTCTCCGCTGCAGCTTTGAACTTTTTGAAAACTTCAAAAACTTCTGATTTCTTCTTTAAAAAATACACCCAAGTTTTTCTTGAAAAAATCATCTATAAAAGAAGGAAGAAGTTACTTTTACCAAGAGAGGTTGGCTTGAATGGACCGCACACATCGAGTATGAATAAGCTTGAGTGGTTTCCGAGCTCTTGAGTTTGACTCCTTTGGAAAACTCTTTCTAAATTGCTTGCCAAGTAAACATCCTTCACAAACTTGATTGGGATGATTGATTGAAGGTAGACCTTTCACCATGTTCTTTCTTGATAGTAGCTCTAGTTCACCAAAGTTGAGATGTCCATATCGAAGATGCCAAATCCAGGTTGGATCTTTATGACAAGCCTTGAGACACTTTACAACATCATTTTGAATATTTAAAGGAAACATTCTATTCTTCGACATTCTCACTTTTGTAATTAGGTTTCCTTTGTCATCTCTTAAAAAAAGACTATAATCTTTAAGATGAATATCATAGCCTTTTTTAAAAAGTTGACCTAAACTTAGAATGTTGCTTTTCATATTGGGCACATAGTAAACATTTGAAATTAGTTGGTGGCTACCATCTTTTATGCGAAAAATGATGTTACCTTTTCCCTTCACTGGTACTTTTCAATCATCTCCAAAAGCGACGCTACCATTCACTGATTCATTCATCTCCACAAACATGCTTCTATTCCGCTCATGTGATTGCTAGCACCTGTGTCAAGATACCAAGTATTTTCTTGACCTCAATTGTTGTCATTACGTGCTAGTAAAAGTGTGCCATCTCCATCATTCTTCTCTTCAACATAATTCACTTTCTCATCTACTATGTTGCTTGGAATTCTGCACTCAAGTATAATGTCGAAACTTTTGACAATTATAGCACTCGCACTTGAGATTTTTATACCTCGATCTTGGATTGTTTCTTCCTTGCCCTCTATTTGAGCTTTCTCCTCTTTCATTATTGAAGGAGTTTTTGTTGTTGAAATTCCAGCCTCGTCCATGACCACGACCTCTACCTCGTCCTCGGCCTCTTCCTCGGACATAGTGCCTTCTTTTGTTGCTGAAGCTTTCTTCAATTTTCTTTGGATTGATTTCCATCTTGAAGAGTTGTTCTTCGATCCCTTGCTTCTTCTTCAGTTTTTCTTCATAAGCTTGCAACCTTCCTTGAAGTTACTCGATCGTCATAACTTCCAAATCTTTAGTCTCCTCTATTGTTACTACAATGTGGTAAAACTTGGAATCTACTGATCGAAGTATTTTCTCAATAATTCTTAGTTCTCTCAACTCTTCACCATTTCTTTTTAATTCATTAGCAATAGTCACAACTCTAGTAAAGTAATCAAAAATTGATTCTGATACTTTCATGTGTAAGGACTCAAATTCACCTCTTAGTGTTTGAAGACTGACTTTCTTAACTTGTTCCGCTCCTTTTTAAGAGGTTTCTAACTTCTCCCACACTTCCTTTAAGGATGTTGCGCCAGCTATCTTTTCAAAAGCATCTTCATCTAATAATTGAAAGATGAGATACTTTGCTTTGTTCTCTTTCTTCTTTAAGTCTTTCAAATTCTCCTTTTGTGCCGCAGTTAAAGTACTTTCATTTTCTGCTACTATAAAGCCCTTTTCCACGACTTCCCACACATCGTGTGCACCCAATAGAGCCTTCATTTTGATGCTTCAATTGTGGAACTTGAAATGACATCATACCACCATTTGATTTAGTAAATAATAAAGGCAGTAATACATTAATATATTTAGTATATTAATGTATACTATGTTTATTAATAATATACTAAATAGTATATTAAATAGATAATATATTTAGTAATTGATACTATTTAGTATATTTAGTATATTTAGTATACTATACATTATAATATATTTAGTATAGTATATATTATATATTTAGTATAATATACTAAATATTATATAGTATTATGTAGTATTATATAATACTATATATTTAGTATTTAGTATATATTATATTTAGTATATAATATACTATTTAGTATATTTAGTATATATTACTAAATATATTATATTTAGTATATTTGTATATAATATACTATATATATATATATATACTAGCCCCCAAGGCCGTAGTCGGGTTGGCTGCCATAGTCGGTTCTAGATTCGTAGCGACCCGGGTTCGAGTCTTGGGGGTGGGAAGGAGTAAAATTCTTTGGGCTTGCCCACCCCTCCCTTCTAAAAAAAAAAAATATATATATATATATATACTAATTAGTATACTATTATATACTATTATATATACTAAATATAATATTTATATAGTATACTATATATAGTATATTATATATATTAATATATATAAATATATATAAATATATATATATATACTGATTTACTAATTACTAAATATAGCATATACTAAATATATATACATAGTAATATAGTATATATTATTACTATATAGTATATATAACATTTATATTTAGTATACTAAATATACTAAATACTATACTACAATGGTGTATATTATATAATACTAAATATAATATTATATACTAAATATTTAATGTATACTATATACTATATAATATACTAAATATAATATATGTTATATTATATATAACATACTAAATATAGTATACTAAAATGTTATTATATATATTTAGTAATATACTAAATATATATATACTAAATATACTAAATATATATTTAGTAATATATATTTAGTAATATATATATGTTATATATACTAAAATATATAACATTTTAGTATACTATATTTAGCAAATCGACATAGTATCCTAAATACATTTACTATACTAAAATCATTGAGAATGTATTTAGTAAATGACCCGGAATCACCCCATTAGTAAATCAATGTATTTAGTAAATCAATAAAATGCAAATGATTTATCATTTGCCCTCGTAGGAAAATGGGCAAGTTGAGGCCGCAAACAAAACTATAAAGTGTCTCTTGAAGACCAGACTGGGTGAGCAAAAGGGAGCTTGGGCCAACGAGTTGCCTGGTGTATTGTGGGCTTATAGGACCACACACAAAACCGCCACGGGGGAAACACCGTTTTCCTTAGCATTCAGGCATGAACTAGTGATCCCAACAGAGATAGGGATGGGCACACATCGGACGGAGCATTTCAATAAGGAGCAGAACGACGAGCAGATGTGTGCAAATTTGGATATGCTGGAGGAGAAAAGGGAAAGGTTAGCAATGAAGATGGCAGAATACTAGCAAAGGGTAGCCCGCAACTACAACCAGAATGTGCACATCCACCGATTTCAGGTGGGAGAACTGGGTACTTAGAAGAGTAAACTAGAGCACTAAAGATCCCAAGCAAGGGGTGCTATGCCCGAACTAGGAAGGTCTTTACAGATTCTTGCAAGTAGCCTGTCCGGGGGCATACAGCTGACTTATCCGGATGGACGAGAAGTTAAAAGGCCATGGAATGCGCAGATTTGGTAAAATATTTCCAAGAAGTTCCTTTGTATTACGAGCATTAGTGTTCGGCTTCTTCTACACTAGAAATAGTGCATGAATAAAAGCAAAAAAATGCTTCCAAAATTAATCGATCCCATCCGAGCGGATTAAAGCTTAAGAAAACAAATAAAAGCTAGAGCCCTAAGTCTCAAAGCCTAAACTTAAGGCGAGACGGTGCTGAGCATAAGTAGAAAGGCTCAAGCAGAAAAAGCTCACGAAGAAAAGCACAATCAAGAAGTCTCAAAGCCTAAACTTAAGGCGAGACTTGCCAAACATAAGCCGTAAAGGCTTGATCGGAGTAATCTCAACGAAGAAATACAAAGGCCATAAGTCTCAAAGCCTAAACTTAAGGCGAGACGGTGTCAAGTATAAGCCAAAAGAAGGCTCGAACAGAATAAGCTCACGAAGAAATGCAAAAGCCGTAAGTCTCAAAGCATAAACTTAAGGCGAGACAGTGCCAAGCATAAGCTAAATGAAGGCTCGAGCGGAATAAGCTCACGAAGAAATGCAAAGGCCGTAAGTCTCAAACACTAAACTTAAGATGAGTCGGTGCCAAGCATAAGCCAGAAAAGCTCGAGCAAATTAAGCTCACGAAGAAATGCAAAGGCCATAAGTCTCAAAGCCTAAACTTAAGGCGAGACGGTGCCAAGTATAAAATAAAAGAAGGCTCGAATAGAATAAGCTCACGAAAAAATGCAAAGGCCGTAAGTCTCAAAGCATAAACTTAAGGCGAGACAGATGCCAAGCATAAGCTAAATTAAGGCTCGAGCGTAATAAGCTCACGAAGAAATACAAAGGTCAGTAAGTCTCAAACACTAAACTTAAGAAAAGTCGATGCCAAGCATAAGCCGTAAAGGCTCGAGCGAGAAAGCTCACGAAGAAATGCAAAGGTCGTGAAGTCTCAAAGCCTAAACATAAGGCGAGACGGTGCCAAGTATAAGCCAGAAAGGCTCGAGCAGAGAAAGCTCACGAAGAAATGCAAAGGCCATAAGTCTCAAAGCCTAAACTTAAGGCGATACAGCGACAAGCATAAGCTAAATAAAGGCTCGAGCAGAATAAGCTCACTAAGAAATGCAAACGCCGTAAGTCTCAAACACTAAAATTAAGGCGAGACGGTGCCAAGCATAAGCCAAATGAATATTTGAGTAGAATAAGCTCACAAAAAAATGCGAAGACTGTAAGTCTAAAAGCCTAACTTAAGGCGAGATGGTGCCAAGCATAAGCCAGAAAGGCTCGAGATAAATGAAGCTTGCAAATTAAGCTAATGAAGAAATGCAATGGCTGTAAGTCTCAAAGCTTAAACTTAAGGCAAGACGGTGCCAAGTATAAGCCAAACGAAGGCTCGAGCAGAATAAGCTCACGAAGAAATGCAAAGGTCAGAATACTCAAAGCCTAAACTTAAGGCGAGACAGCGACAAGCATAAGCTAAATAAAGGCTCGAGCAGAATAAGCTTACGAAGAAATGCAAAGGCCGTAAGTCTCAAACACTAAAATTAAGGCGAGATGGTGCCAAGCATAAGCCAAATGAAGACTCGAGTAGAATAAGCTCAGGAAAAATGCAAAGACCGTAAGTCTAAAAGCATAAACTTAAGGCGAGACGGTGCCAAGGATAAGCCGTAAAGGCTTGAGATAGATGAAACTCGCAAATTAAGCTAATGAAGAAATGCAAAAGCCAGTAAGTCTCAAAGCCTCAAACTTAAGGCTAGTCGGTGCAAGCATAAGCCGTAAAGGTCGGAGCAGAGTAAGCTCACGAAGAAATGCAAAGGCCGTAATACTCAAAGCCTAAACTTAAGGCGAGACAGCGCCAAGCATAAGATAAATAAAGGTTCGAGCAGAATAAGCTCACGAAGAAATGCAAAGGCCGTAAGTCTCAAACACTAAAATTAAGGCGAGACGGTGCCAAGCATAAGCCAAAGGAAGATTCGAGTAGAATAAGCTCGAGAAAAATGCAAAGACCGTAAGTCTAAAATCCTAAACTTAAGACGAGACGGTGCCAAGCATAAGCCCTGAAAGGCTCGAGATAGATGAAGCTCGCAAATTAAGCTTAATGAAGAAATGCAAAAGCCATAAGTCTCAAAGCCTAAACTCAAGGCGTAGCTCGTGCCAAGCATAAGCCGTAAAGGCTCGTGCAGAGTAAGCTCACGAAGAAATGCAAAGGTCAGTAAGTCTCAAAGCATAAACTTAAAGCGAGACTAGTACCAAGCATAAGCTAAACGAAGGCTCGAGCGTAATAAGCTCACGAAGAATTACAAAGACCGTAAGTCTCAAAGCCTAAACTTAAGGCGAGACAAGTACCAAGCATAAGCCAATTGAAGGCTCGAGCGTAATAAGCTCACGAGGAAATGCAAAGGTCGTAAGTCTCAAAGCCTAAACTTAAGGCATGACTGCACTCAAACATAAGCCAAATCAACACTCAAGCGCAATAAGCTCACGAAAAATTGTAACGGTCAGATTTCTCAAAGCCTAAACTTAAGGCTAGTCGGTGCCAAGCATAAGGCGTAAAGGCTCGAGCGAGTAAGCTCACGAAGAAATGCAAAGGCCGTAAGTCTCAAAGCCTAAACTTAAGGCGAGATGGTACCAAGCATATGCCAAACGAAGGCTCGAGCATAATAAGCTCACGAAGAATTACAAAGGCCGTAAGGCTCAAAGCTTAAATTTAAGGCGAGACGGTACCAAGCATAAGCCAAATGAAGGCTCGAGCAGAATAAACTCACGAAGAAATGCAAATTCCATAATTCTCAAAGCCTAAACTTAAGGCAAGATGGTGCCAAGCATAAGCTAGAGAGGCTCGAGATAGATAAAGCTTACAAATAAAGCTAATTAAGAAATGCAAAAGCAGTAAGTCTCAAAGCTTAAACTTAAGGTGAGTTGGTGCCAAGCATAAGCCAGAAATGCTCAAGCAGAGTAAGCTCGCGAGGAAATGCAATGGTCGTAAGTCTTAATGCCTAAAATTAGGGTGAGACGGTGCCAAACATAAGCCAAACGAAGGTTCAAGCAGAATAAGCTCGCGAAGAATTACAAAGGCCGTAAGTCTCAAAGCCTAAACTTAAGGCGAGACGGTATCAAGCATAAGCCAAATGAAGGCTCGAGCAGAATAAGCTCACGAAGAAATGCAAAGGCCGTAAGTCTCAAAGCCTAAACTTAAGGCGTGACTGTGCCAAACATAAGCCAAATTAACACTCAAGTAAAATAAGCTCATGAAAAATGCAAAGGCCGTATGTTTCAAAACCTAAAATTAAGGCGAAACTAGTGCAAGCATAAGCCGTAAAGGCTCGAGATAGATGAAGCTCGCAAATGAAGCTAAAGTCCGAAGTCTCAAAGCCTAACTTTAGGCGAGGCAAGAAGGCAGACGCAGCCAGAATGAGCTCGGGCACAGCAAGCTTGCGCAAAAGGATAGCATGGCCTCAGGACTTAAAGTCTTTTCGAGTTAAGGTGAAACGGCCAAAATTCATAAGGAGTTAGTCCAGTTGATCATATTTTTGCAAGATGAGTAGAAGCAGACCATAGTTAAAATTATATGGGAAAGCCTTAAGAGAGAATACCGCTCAAGTCTCCTTCCTGGAATTAAACCAAACTCCGGCAATGTTCCGGTGAGTCAATAACTCTCTCGCACAAGCTCGCATTTTCCAAGGCGATATGGCGTAATCTGTAGTTTTAAACGGCTTTTTTTTAATCATTTGTAATTTTAACCGAGAAGTTTTAAATAAAACAATTCTTTTTGGTATAAATGGGTAGTGTCGGCTTTTAGTTGGTTGCAGAAAGTTGCAATAGTAAAGATTTTCTTCTTGTTTAGGTGTGGTTGATGGAATATAGTTCCTTCCAGATCTAGATTGTTTTCTTTGTACCCTCTTTGTCCGCCTCTTTTAGTAATGCCATTTTGGCTAGGGTAGCATCTCTAGTAAGGTAGCCTAAAAGATTGGAATATCCCCGTCGGCTTGTATTTTTGTTGCCAAATTATTGTGATGTGTTGCTTCCTACTTGGAGAAGAAAAATTCTTGTTTTCTTCCGTAGATATTATCTTCACTTTCAATATCCGATATCCTAGAGGGAGAAAGTAACCAAAAACTAATTTGTTCTCATGTGGTGTTGGTCCTTGTGTTGTATCTTAAATTGCGTGTCGGTGCCTCTTTACTTAGTACTACTCGATTGTTTATCTCCAAAGCAGAGGAGATGGCCGAAGATATAGCCCGGCATCCACGTGGAAACAACCTTTTTCTCGCCTACACTGCTGATAGTGGTGATTCTCGGATATCGATCCTAAATCTTAATAAAACTCAAGGAGTAAGGGTTATCGTTAATGTGTATCCAATAAATATATTATTGCTATCGAAATCTTGCATGTCGGTTCCATAGCATATATTTGTAAAGAAGTGGAGATTGTGTGGCCCCATGTTTAGTTAGAACTTCATGAACATACAATTCGATGTTAAAAGTTATCCTTAAGATGTAACATTATTGTTTTATTTTTGTGCATTATAGAGAGCTCGTGTAACTTTCCTAGATGATAAGCCTCATGTTAAGGGTATTATCAACAACATTATTTTCTTGCCTCGGAAAATCCCTCTTTTGTCACTAGTGGTAGCGATCATGCTCGTTGTACTTTGGAGTGAGAAAGATGTCGAGGACTCGTGGAAGCCAAAAGCACTTCACAAGAATTTGCATTCTTCAAATTGTTATGGGAGTTGCTGGGATGCAGCAGGCAGATTGTGTTTTCTACGGTGCGGACAAGAGAATTATTCAAGTTGGTGCTACAAGTTCTTCCGACAACGTGTTGGATTCTTGGCTTTGGATAATACTCACAGGAGCGAGAGGTGAGTGCAAAAGTGATGTTTGGAAGAAAAATGTTACATATTTATGTTGTTCGTATTCTATTAGTTTTCAATCCCTCTAAAATTGTTAATATTGATTTAAGTCTTGATCATATGTGGGTGCACTTTTCGGAATCTAAAATTGTTCAGACTATTCATTGAAACAAAACTAAGAAACTAGCCCTCATTTATGTTTGTTTACTCATTTATCATTTGATTTACTAAAATGATTTGATATGTTGATGTATTATTGCTTTATCAATGTATTTAGTAAACCACTGATAAAGGGATTTAGTATTTAGTAAATCATTGAGTTTGATTTACTATTAATCAATTTAGTAATATAATATATTATACTATTTTGTATACTATTATATTTAATGATTTACTATGTATACTAAATAGTATTTAGTATTATATTATATACTAAAATGTTATTATATATTATATATACCATATACTATATATTATACTAAATATATAATATATACTAAATAGTAATATTATATTATATTACTATAATATATTTAGTATATTATATATTTAGTAATATTTAGTATATAGTAATTTATATACTATATATTTAGTAATAATTTATATTTAGTATATATTATTATATACTATATATATTATATATAAATATATTATAGTATACTAAATTTTAGTATATTACAAATATATATATTTATATATACTATATATTTAATCAATCGAAAACTCACCAATTATTCCTGGACATGTTCAGGATTGTTCTGTGTTTGGTAACTTCGAGCAGTTAGTAATTCGGAAAAAAAAAAACTCCGTACATTGCTTCTGTTATCAGGTAAGTTGGAAAACTTATGTATCTTATTCGAGGAATTTAGCCGTCTACGGGTGCTAGAATTGTGCCGAAGTGGCATCATTGAGTTTTCAGTTGCCATTGGTGCTTCGAGACATTTGAGGTATCTTAACCTCTCTCATACATATATCAGAAGGATACGAGAATCTATCCGTAGGTTGAAACAGTTGCATACATTGGGACTTTCAAATTGTTACAACCTTGAAGAGTTACCCAAAGCTATTCCTCTGTTGCAAAGCCTCAGACATTTCGGTATTAAATCTTGCTGTTCTTTGACTCACATGCCACTGGGGATTGGGAAACTAAGGTTTCTAAAGCACTTGCCAGCATTCATTTTGGATAAGAGATCCAATAGCGCCAACCTTCAAGTGCTTAATTCAGTGGACGTTCCAGGTAGATTAGATATCAAGAATCTTGAGAATGTCAAAAATGCGGTTGACGCACGAGAAGCAAGGCTGCAACAGAAAATAAATATTCAGTCTTTAGAATTATCATGGATTTGCAATGCCAATGAGAGGGACGAGATATCTGCTCGTGTTATTGAATTCCTCAGGCCACGCCCATTTCTAAAATCTTTAAATTTAAAAGGATACAGAGGTTCCATGTTTTCAACATGGATGAATTCTATTGATGCGGTTTTTCGCGTGCCTTCAAATATATATATACAATTTAATAATACTATATTGTATATATATAATACAATAAATAATATAATATAATATAATATAATTATACAATATATTATATATACAATATATAATATTGTATATATATATATAATATATATTGTATATATACATATATATTATATACTATATATATATTATATATAATACTATATATAATATAATACTAATATTATATATATAGTATATATATAATATATATATATATATAATATACTAAATATATAATATATAATAGAATATAATATATACTATATATTATATACATATATATAAAATATAATACTGTATATATAATAATATATACAATATAGTATATATTATATAATATATATAATATATAGTATATATTATAATACATATATAATATATACTATATTGTATATATTATAATACATATATATACTATACAATATAGTATATATTATATAATATATATAATATATAGTATATATTATAATACATATATAATATATACTATATATTATATATTATAATATATATATTAATATATATTTATATAATATATACTATATTATATAAATAATAATATATACTAATAATATATTAATATATTATACTACTATAGTATATATTATAGTATTATATATATATACTATTATATATATATATATATATATTATATTGTATATATATTATATGTATATTATATTATATATATATAATATATAATATTAATATACTATATATATACTATATTGTATATATATATATATATATATATATATATATATATACTATTATATATATAATACAATATATAATATATAATAGTATATTAATATATACAATATTAATATATGTAATATATTAATATATTATATATATATTAATATATATAATATAGTATTATATTATATAATATATATATATATATATATATATATATATATATATTATGTATATACTATATATTATAGTATATACTATATATACTACAATATATAATAGTATATACTATATATAATTAGTATAAATATATAGTATATATTGTATATACTATAAATATATATTATAGTATATATTATATATTACTATAATAATATATAAATACTATATAGTATATAAATATATATTATATTTATATAGTATATATTATGTACATTATATATAATATTATATATAATGTATATATCACTACTAGAAAAATGACATTTACTAACACTTAGCAAAATGTATCAGTAATTGTGAACAAATGTACCTATTAACAAGTAGGTATTAGAGGTTATTGATATTTGTGTGTTAGTAAATTAAATATCAATAATTACTGACACTAAAATATCAGAGATAAAAAAAAAATTCATTAATAATTGTTTTAGTTCCAACTCGAACCCGAGACTTCTAGAGTTTAAAATTGTAACATTTGAGACTGGAGACCATCGAACCATATTGAATTAACTTAATTCATTCGTTTTAAAGATTTTAAAAACAAAAATATAATAACAAAAAGATTAAAAAACCTAAATGCTCGATCTCTCTAACTCTCACCCATCTCTCAATGCTTTCCCCCGTCCACCTCTTCGCCTCCCTCCAGTCCGCGCTCGTCCTCTTCCTCTTCCTCTTCCTCTCCCTCTCCATCCTCCTCTCCGAATCCACCTCCTTCCTCCCTTTTCCCTCCGATCTCTTCTTCGCCCTCGCCGCCTCCCTGTTCTACCTCCACTACTCGTCTCCTCCTCCACTGCCTCCGTCCGGACCTCCGATCTCCGGGCCAAATGCAACACCCTCTCCGGCTGCATCTCCGCCTCGCCTCCTTCCTCTCGCCTTGCCCTCGCTTGCAACTCCAGGCTCTTCGTCGCCTCCGTCGGTCTCTCTCTCTCGCCGTGGGTCTCTCCATATCCGGCCATCGCTCTCTCTACCCCGTCGTCGGCTGCTATAGTCTGAACTTAGCGAATAATAATGTTATAATTCTCACAAAAAACTTGCGGGAAAAGCGTTGGTCGAAGATGAAACCCACTGCGCCCCAAGTCAAATCGTTCTGATTCAACCCGGCTTTATAACTTGTCCAACAGCCAGAGAGAAAATGGATTACACCAAAATCATGTTCATCAATTACAGATCCGTCGTCGTTTTGGTCTAATTCTGTGTAAGTCAATTGTCTTATTCCCTTTATTTTTGTCCATTTGTATAATCTGATAATAATTTTATGAATTTGAATGCATGAGTTGATTATATAAGAAATCAAGTGTTAATCGCCTGCAATTTATGGTCACGAAATGAAGTATTATGACACTATTTGAATTAGATATTAATCGCCTGCAATTTGATTATATAAGAAATCAAGTGTTAATCAATTTATTCCTCTGCATGCGGTTACGTGACTTTTGCCAATTATTTCATCCTTCAAATCAAAAACCACTTTTAAATAATTAGTCGGTCTTGTCTTAATCTTATTTGCTTTTCTGTTGGTTTGTTTGGTAATTACAGATTGACTAAGAACACCATCATCATCCAACCAAGTGCTCGTGCTCGTGAGATGGGGCGTAGCAGGTTATATTGGTACCCTTGCTGCTTTTTTTTTTTATTCTAGACATCGCAGGCTTGGAGATTCTAACCTTTCTTTGTAATTAGTTTGGAGCTCGGGAGCCAGGAAACAATGAACAGATTCAAGAATTTGCTTGCACTCGCTTTAAAGTCGAGTTTCCCATATTTGATAAGGTACTTGCTCTGCATCTTTACAAATTTTTAAACGGAAAACACACTCTCATGGTTTTGCCTATGTACGTAGCATTCCTACCTTAGCTTCGACATACAACGAGCTATATGCTCCCGGATAAGGTATGGAATAGTTGGAGTCTCGTAACCATTTATTTATTTAGTTATATATATATATATATAAATTTAAATCATGCATTTGATATACAATGAAATCATCTAGATATGATACTCCATTAAAGTACCTTGATTTAATCGTTTCTCAAAATGATTATAGCACTGAAGTGTTCGGTTGATTGCTTTGGGAATTAGGATGGAATGAGAGGAATCTAGAATTTTATCATTCTTTTCTTCCAAGTATTTAACTTTGGCTACCCCGAGAACTCGAGGGTCTCTTTTCATTATACCTTCTGCGATAATATTGCTCTTAGGTTTGTTAAATTATTGTGTGAACTTCGATGAGTCCATTGCCTTGTTATGGAAAATCACTTGTTAGAGTGCCTTTGAGATATTGCTGGAAGAATCAAATGTTTATATGTGCTTCATGAGTTTCCGGTCTTATTCGGAGACATGTGGCAACAAACTTAATTTTGTGTTTTTATGCGAGTTGATGTTAATGGTGATAATCATCGCTCCTTTGTTTTTGATAGTGGTCTTTACCTCCGATATTAAAAATTCTATTACCCTCACTTTGCTCGGATCTTCTCTTTGATCTTGTATTTGTTTACCGGAAATTCAATATAAGTTTGCATCCGCCAATGAGGGTGACAAACAACGACTTCAATGGTGCATGCAGAGGAACTTCTCGTGCATGAGGCGATTGCATATAGATAATAGTTGTACTTGATGATATGTACTTATTGCCTGGTTTGCATGTTGTAAATTTTTATTGAATATATCTTTGGGGAAATTCTGTAAGTGTTGAGACACACAGTGGTTGGGGAGTTGCTGCACGTACAGAGGCAAGCTGTAGTGGATGGATGGATGAATTGAAAAAAGAAGACTAAAAAGACTACAAAGGATGGGGAGATGAAGCAGCAAAAGAAGACTACAATAAATGGGGTGTAGTCAATTCTGAGCCAGTTTGTAAACAAATAGAAGATGGCCACACCCATAATAACCCTGCCCCTGTTCTCCAAACAAGCAGCAGAATTTCAGGAAAAGAAGACTACAATGGGTGGAGTGTGCCCAATTTTGAGCCAATTTTCAAACAAAGTCAAGATATACTATAATCTTGTCTTCGAAATTAGTGTTCTACTGATATTATTAACTCGTGATAATATAGTAATAGTAATTATTGACACTAAAGTATTACTATTTGTATTTTATTGATATGTAATAATTATTTGTAAATACTGTTACAAGTGTCACAATATTAGTAACACTATAGTGATACGAACTTTTGACACGTAATAATTATTAGTAACTTCTGTCACTATAATGTCATAAAATCTGTAATACTATAGTAATAGTAATTTCTGACACCACATTCAAGTGTCAGTATTTTTCTGACTCCCAGATCACTGACACTATTAATAAGTGTCACTAAAAGTAATTAGTGGCATTATTTTAGTATCACTAAAGGCCATTTTTCTAGTAGTGTGTATAGTATATATATTATATATACTATATATAATATACTATATTATATATATTATAGTATAATATATATATATAATATTTACTAATATATATATATTATATATAGTATATATATATATATATTATATATATATATATAGTATACTATTATATATACTATATAAATATCGTATATTATATACTAATTATAAATATATATATAGTATAGTACATATTTAGTATATGTACCATATACTAAAATGATTTACTAAAATAGTATTTTAGTATTTAGTAAATACTATTTTAGTATACATTTTGGTATACTAAAATACATTTAGTATTTTAGTATACTAAAATCAAATCACCCCATTTGATTTCATTTCATATCAGTATAGTTTGATAAAGGGATGATTTAGTAAATCAAATACCACCCCATCCGATCAATGTATACTAAAATGATTTACTAGTAAATCATTTATGTTATAGTAAATCAAACACTCATTTGAAATATTTGTTTTGATTTCTCCAAATTATCACTATGTTGATTTTAAATTATATTTGACATATTTTTTTACTATTATATTTGTATTAATGTTTGATTCAGACTTATTTAAAATTTGTTAGAAATTTTATATGTAATGGTTCATTTTAGCAGTTTAGCCTATTTTTAATATTCTTTTTTTAATAATATCATTAGATTGACAAAACTTAAAATGACAATGAAAACTAATAAAAGTCATTGATATTAAAAATGTATCATAAAGTATCAGTTCCAATGGGGTGATTGTTCTACTAATATTACTAACTCGTGATACTATAGTAATAGTAATTATTGACACTAAAGTATTACTATTTGTATTCTATTGGCATATAATAATTGTTTGTAAATATTGTTACAAGAGTATCACAATATTAGTAATACTATAGTGATACGAACTTTTGACACGTAATAATTATTAGTAACTTCTATCACTATAGTGTCATAAAATCTGTAATACTATATTAATAGTAACCCCTCACACCACTTTCAAGTATCACTATTTTTTAATCCCGGATCATCGACACTATTAATAAGTGTCACTAAAAGTAATTAGTGACACTATTTTAGTATCATTAAAGGGCATTTTTTAGTAGTGAAGATATGTGAGCGACTTCGCTCCATCTCGCATCTGTTCTATCATCGTCATCAATATTATCTCGGTTCATTTGTTTGAACCTTCTCTTTGCCCTCCGGGTAATTTCACTCATCGTTCTAGCTCCCGAAAATGGAATATTTCATTTCCTATGTTATATTATGTTTTGTTGATTCCGTTCGGTATCTCGTGCAAAATTATAGCTTCGACTTGGCGTAGGAAGGCTCGGAGACTATTTGTGGTCAAGCTTTTGGAGCTAGGCAATATAAAATGTAAATGTTTGCTCTGCTCACAGCCTCACACTCGTTGACACACACCACTACACTACCACGCAACACAAGCGCATAGGAGCTGTAGCCTCCCTCCTAAACACTCAATAGCAAACACACACAGAGGCCATAAAGTCTCAGTTCTTATCAACCTTTTAAGAGTCAAGAAGAGTAGATACACACACACATCAAAAAACGAGAAAAGAAAGAGGCAACAATCGGATTTTGCCCATGCCCAGCCGAACCGCCAACTAGATCTCTACTCTGCAATGACGAACACTAGATCTGCTGCCACCGCCTATGCATCTGCAACTTCACGCCTCCACAACATCATGTTCTCTAAGTCCATTCAAACTGGCAAGCAACAACCCGAACCCGAATTTCTCTTTTGAAATATGAAGCTTCCAGTTCCATCTTACACTATATATATAGTTGTAAGCTTGAAATGTGTATATTGTAATATATTATATATTATATGTTAAATTGTTAATTAGTTTAATTATATGTAATAATCATTGTTAAATTTTAATAATAAAATCATGAAAGCTTGTGTATGGTTTTTTTTGTTAATTGTTACTAATTTTTTTTGTATGAATAGATGAAGTAGATTAAATATTAAAATTAAATATTATGTTAAGTATATTTTTTTTGTATAGATAGATTAAATTATATTATGTTAAGTATATTTTTTTTGTATAGATAGATTAAATTAAAATTATATGATATGCTACTACGATGAGGTTCAATTTGAACAAAAATTAATTCAATTATTTAATTGAATGTTAAGTATACGTTAAGTCATTAAGTAGTAAGTACATATAATGTAGGCATTAAATTTATGGTTTTATAATAGGAATTAAGATATAGATATATATTATTTTAGGAAAGGAAAAATTGGATATTATAAATTAATTAATTATTAATTTTTTGTTTTTCCATTATGAAGTATGAACAATTTTGAATTTTTACATATACAGCTATATACCTAATCAATTAATCATATAGAAATATTACGATGAAAATGTCAAATTAAACAAGTTTTATAAAATTAAATTAATAAATATTTGAATTTATTTGTAATACTGTTAAGTTTGAACTTTGTGTTAATTTTAATTTTTATTCATTTGATTTCATGGTAGTTTCCTTTCTTTTTTGGTTGGTTGAAAATTAGTAAAAATGACTACAATTAAGAAAAATAGCTCAAAATAAGAAAAAAAAAACTTAAAATTGCTTTGACCCGAATTAACCCGAACCTGATCTGAACCGAATTCAATACAAATTTATTTGATCCGATCCGAATGGATTCAATAAGAATTTTTATCCGATCCGATCTGAATTAAGTTCGGATTGGATCGGGTTATAATTTTAGGTTATCAGACTTAAAACCATGAGTAACATATCGAAATTAGGTCAACCACGAGTAACATACCGAAATTAGAAGTCTATTCATCACTGATTTGATCCAATAAGTCATCCAATCAAGGGATTGGAAAATGTATTGATCTGTAATTTAATTAATGGTTCGATTGTCCATGCATATTCTCTAAGAACAATATTTCTTTGGAGTCAATAAAGCAGGGTCCGCACATGACTGAGACTTTTATGAATAAATCCCTTTCCTAGTAACGCTTCCACTTGAATTTTCAATTCTTCATGTTTCGTAGGATTTATACAATAATGAGGTTGATTTGGCAATATGGAACCTGGTACTAAGTCAATTTGATGTTGTATATTCTTAAGATGTAGCTTGTCAGGGAATAAATCTTGAAATTCCTCCAATATAGGCGTCACAGCTTTCTAAATCGTTGTATTACTTCTTAATAAAATATAGCCCCTTTTCGTCTTGTTACACCATTTATAAACTGCTTATTTCCTAACAAATATTTACCTAATTCTTACCTAGAGTGAACTCCTTGTTAGGTAAAATAACAATCTTAGAGTTGTTAAACATAAAGCTGTAGGTATTTCTTTTCTTATCATATACTATGTTTGGATCATACTATCAAGGTTTGTCCAATAATAGATGCCAAGCATTTATAGCCACAACATCACACCAAACTTGGTCTTTATAAATTGATTCAATGGATAAGGAAACTAAGTAATGTTTCGATATTGTTACTTTAGACAATAAAGAAACTAATCCAACATCAATTTAGGAATGGCAATGGGATGGGATGAGAGCGGGGAGGCCTATCTCTTTCCCCACCCGTTAAAAATTTTGTTCCCACTCCTTACCCCATTCCCAATAATATTTAGCGGGGAGGGGATGGAGAATCCCTATGTACTGAATGATTTCCCTATCCCCACCTTATTCTTCATTTACTTATATAGTAGGTATAGATACATAATTTCAGTAAATTAAAAATTGGAGACTTAGACAAAATCATCACCATATTATTAAATTATTTAAGTTATTACAAAAATCTATAAAAGTTTGAAACAATATCTTGAAATGATATTAAAATTGTAAAATATTTAAAGAGAGCAACGCCTTATGAGAGAAATAAAAAACATATCAGTAGTTTTTTTTAGTTATAACATATTTATATTAGATAAAAATAAAGAGGAAATTTATTAACCAGCATTGTAATTGATAAAACAAAAATTATTAAATGAAAATTAAAAAATACTTATATATAATGAGGTTTAGTTTGAGAGTGGGGGTGGAAAATTTTGCTATCCCTACATCAATTCCTTCTGCAATTGATAAAGGATAACAAAAACATTATATTATATAATAACTAAACGAATAAATTCCCTTTCAAGAAATTCCAAGATCGTGCCTTCAATGGACCATTCCATAAAAGATGCAATTATCTGAAATTGGTTTTACCTTTTGGTTATAAGAGTGAAATAAGGAGAAAGTCGAAAGGATCCTTTAATGCTTTAATTTCGGAGATTAGGGATTTGGGAATTAAATTGCATGTATTATAGATGCTTCCTTTCTCTTTTCTATTTCAACTGCATTCCACAAGTCAAGTCACATGGCAGTATTCCAATGTTTTGGAGTGGCAAAGATAGGCCAATATTTCTCGATTAAAATTGTTGCACCAAGGCTATTATATTTAATGTACTAAATAATAATATGTATAATTTGTGATCAGCCTAACAAATAACTTGTATCACCATTTACAGCTTCAACTGAAAAAATAATAAAATTAATCACTCTATTTGTACTTAAAATCTATACACAATTTGCAAATATTGATGATATCTATTGAGCTACATATATGTAAATTAAAATGTTCGAAGCACTTTCCATTGTAAATTTTTTATTTTAGGACATTCAAAAATAAAAATTCTTATTCATAATAATAATAAGGGAGTTCAAATAAAATAGCAATTAATAAAATAGCCTATCAGTATAAATAATTTGAAAAAACTCCAAGCTTTAGAGTTTTCTTCGGCATTTATTAATTATTTCTTCGTAGCGAGCTTGCTCGAAGACCCAACTTGTTCAATAGATGAGGAAAATTACTTGAATTCCAAGAATTTTGACAGAGATAAGAAACCTACAAGGAGGGAGGGTTAATATTCAGAACAAGAGTAATATTAACTTTTATATATGTGTATATATATACAAGTGATAGTAAACGATTAAAAGGTTTACCCGGCAAAAATATATATATAAATAAAAATTATCAGGAGATTTTGAATGAACCTTGCAATAGAGTGAACAGAAATAATTATTCCCTTGCAGCCTAGCTGGACACCCATAGCATTTGTTGGTGGTGGATTCTCTAAAACGTGTTTCTGGCCTTTGGTTTATAAATAGCACTTTTTTACCATTATATTGGTATGTCTGAAGAGAAAAAATATGAAGCATGTTTGTAGGAAAGTGAGACGACCCGCCCCATTTCCAAAGGCGACTTATCTTAAGAATTCTACTGAAATTTAGGCAGAACCTCCCCTAAACATATAATATTCCCAAACCTGCAATTACAACACAAGCACTCCCAAATAATGTATTATACATCAAACTACTTCAATCAGTCTCATACATTAACATATCCAGTATTACACACGTTTCATAATTCTTATATCACATCCCTAATATAATACCAAAATATGATGATTATACATTAACCAAAAGAAAAATAATTATTCGGTCCTTAAACAACCTCACGTGGTCAAAATGACTCCAACTATGTACAGCTGCTGGGTTAACTGTTGTACCTGTAATCTCCTGGGGAGGAAAAATTATAATAAAATAGGTGAGTATAAAACTCAGTGAGCTCAGTGAGTGGATAGTAGTTTTTGAAACATAAATACTTATGAAAATAAATTCATCACTTGTATAATTACTTTTCTCAAACACATATTTTCATGTAAAAATTCATTTCATTTCAATCATATTTTTAACACAAATATAATTGATACTGCCACAAAATTAAGAAAACATCTCATATTGAAATATCATTTCATACTGAAATATCAAATACTGAGCAATACAAATATCTTTAAACAAATACCTAGGGGATAATCTAATCATATCCGAACCTCAACGGACGACAATGATGTACTATCTGAGTACCATTATGCCCAAAACTACACGGATAGACGAAAGGATGTATTATCTCATGTTTATCAGCATAACTCATACCCGGATCTCAATGGACGTGTTATGATGCGCTATTTGGCGACATCTTGTCCGGACCACCCGGTCTTATATCTCAATACCTGTCTGCATGCATATGCCCCAAAGCCTATATGTGTGTTCAGACAGGCCCCAAAGACCTACTATCTCATCTCATCTCATCTGGAGGGAATGGATATTTTCTTTAAAACATTAAATCATACTTAAAATCAATATATATACACTTTAATTCATGCTTGAAATCCACATATATACACTTGAAATCATGCTCAAAATTCTTATATATAAATACTCTATATCATGCTCGAAGTCCATATATAAACACTTTAAATTATGCTTGAAATTAATGTATAAACACTTTAAATCATGCTCAAGATCAATTATATACTCTTTAAATCATGCTCAAAATCAACATATATACACCTTTCAAATCATGCTCAAGATCAAATCATATACTCTTGAAATCCACATAAAAACACTTTAAATCATGTTCGAAATCATTCATCTCTTTTACAAATTTAAAATTGGTAGGAGCATAAATGAATAAATATAACTTAACAAAATATTTACACATAAAAACATTTATTTCGGAGAACCATTTAATGAAAGCAATTTAAATATTCATTTCATAAATAAGCCTTACTATATAAAAGTCAAATAATTTTAATATATTTTACTCACAGTGACAAACTCAGACTCGGCTATTACCCAAGTCCGCAGATAAATTTTCGTCCGCAGATCCACCTATTTTTAGGAAACGATATAATTACTTCCCATAATTATAATTCGAACTAATCTCACAAAAGTAACGCTTAAAATAAATATTCATTCAAATATTACAACTCTCAATTTTTTCGGCTTACCGTATTAATCTAGTATTCGTAATACTAATATAATCCGAAATTATACTACCTTCAATTTCATAATTTACTAATTTACCCTCAACATCATAAAATTACCAATTTATCCTCAAATCAGATTGCAAAAAATCCTCAAAGCTAGAAATTATGAAATTACCCTCTATACGCAAAATTACCAAAATGCCCATACGGTCAACGTTGACCGAAATTAACCCAATGCCGCTGATTCCAACCGTCTTTGGCCGCGCCATCGGTTGAAAAAGCTCCCTCACTTCACTATCTTCCATTCCCAACAGATCGCCCCAAGGAGTCGCGGCTTCATGGGCTCGATCCGGCTCCACCGCCACGTGTGGGTCTAAGTCGTGCTTGCTGAGTGCCTAAAGCTGACAATATCGCAGTGGACTTAGGCCAAGTCTTGACAATTGGTATCACAGTGGAGCCCTCTCGGTGCCTCTTGAGCGGTGTGCACAGCGAGAACGCGTGGACCCTAACGGGGTGGATTGAGAGATCCCACATTGACAAAGCACGGAGGTGTGAAACCCAGGCTATAAGGGGACAAGCCTTCAGTTACTTGAAGGCCTTTTGGGGTAGTATGGGCTTCCCTAAGAACAAAACCGTATGGGCCGAAGTGCCAAAAGCGAACAATATCCCAGTGGACTTGGGCGGGTCTTGACAGAAAGTGAGTAGACATATATACATATATATATAGTTTCATTAGTCGTATGCTCATACTCGGACATCGAATTTGAACTAAGATCAAAATTGTATGGTATAGTTCAATTCGAATTTTGTCAATTTCAGTATTAAAATCCGGACATGAGCATTATTATGTAGTTCAGAATAATTGATACTTCATCATCAAAATAGAAGAATTTTTAAGAACATATTGAAGGAAGAAGAAATAAATAAGATTGAAATTCAAGCTTCTGACTTATTACTTGGATATGTCCACAATCAATAAACTGGTCAGCCTCAAGCATCCGTACAACGCTCTTCTCGCGATATGTGTGGATCTAAAATATTAAAAATTTACAAAATAAATAAATCATGCAGATAGTTTTAAAAATTTTATAATGTAGTAAATTTACTTAAATTAATATTTATTTACTCATGAGAACCTTTAAGATGTGAGTGGACAAGCAATTTTGGCATATACTGGTGCAACAACTCAAACAATATATGTTCCTTTGTTTAACTGCCTGTCCATGGCTGCAACTTTGAAAGTTTCTCTCTTGGAAAGAAGTCAAAAGACCTTGGAGCCACAGGGGGTTGATTACCTGCCTGAAAACATGATCGAAATACAATTGATGTTATGAACTAATAAAAATAGATAACAAAAAAATGGAGTCCTAATAAACAAACGAAGTTCGATTCAAAATGCTAATCATCCTTGACATGAGATTATTGAAAGATCAACACAACTATAAGATCAATGCTGAATATAAATTCTAAATAAAAAGTAAAAATTAAAGACAAGACCAACCATAATTATCTTTTGATGCTAGAGAGTATGTGTGTTTTTTTTTTTTTTGAGAGAGAGGAGTTTGGTAAAGAGAATTACACGAGTAAAAAAGAATTGAGCTTTTTATATATGCGCGTGTCGTATTTGTGTGGTAATAAGTTAATGGGAAACCAAAGATATATGCACAAGTTGATTTGGGTTAATTAATTTTCAACATCCGTCTCAAATAATATTGTATAATAAGTGAATGCCCCAATATTGAAACCCTTGTGGACAGTGAGGAACTTACCGAAACTGTTTTCCGAAGCCTGGAGAACTTGAGTATTCATCATTTATGGTATTTGGGAGGGATCAGTTTAACAATAAAACACAAATTAGAGAAATTTTGGCAACCAGGATATAATGGATTTTCTGCCTCTTTTACCAAATTAAAAAATCTCTCTGCATCTGAATTTGGATTTTCTGCATAAATCTCTCTAATTAAATTCTGCATATCATCTTCTTCGTCTGAATCTATCATTTCTTTGTCATCAATTTCACATTCAGTATCATAATCCTCCTTCTTCCCATGCAAATACCACGTCGTATAGGAAGGCGTTATGCCATTCTCCAAAATATGTAAATGCACCTCTGATTGTAATATTTTATATCTATTACAACATTTTTCACAAGGGCAATGGACTTTCACAGATCAGATTGAAAATGTTCAGACACATAAGTAATAAATTGTGCAGCTCCTTCAAAATATTTACGTGTTGAACTTCCTGATTGCATCTAAGATTTGTCAATTGATATATTTATAATTTCTGCATTGATAATTATTAACTGTCATCATGCTTGCTCACTGTTTTTGTCATACATAAATTCAAATACTTAAGTTGGATAATGTTTAAGTCTTCTATTCAAATTCTTATTTCCACTATTTAAGTTTTTAGTTTCCGAAAAAAAATTTATTCATTCTGAAATTTCATTTTTATTTAGCAAATCTCCCAACTAATTCCAAATTAAGATATTATAATTGATAAGAATCAGTGCAAGGCTGAATTTTTTTAAACACTATCACTAATGTTAGTCGCATTAACTGTATTGATCTAAAGGTAACTAGATTAGTTATTATATATTCCTGAAAAGATAATTTTGTCTAGTTTATAACTAATTTTACAGAATTAAGATCGGACTTCTCGTCTTAAAGATATTAAAGATAAATTGAGCAAAGGTCATAATTGACGGAAATCAACTATTATCGCTGATATTGTTTCAATTAACTGTATTGATCTAGAGGTAACAAGATTATTTATTATATATCATTCAAAAGATAAATTTCTCTAGTTTCTAAATAAATTTATATTATTAAATTCGGACTTCTCTTCTTAAAGATATTCAAGATATATTGAACAAAGGTTATAAGTGATGGGAATCAGCAAAAGGAAAATAATTATTCAAAGATTGTCACTCATATTGTTCGAATTAACTGTATTGATCTAAGGCTAACTAAATTAGTTATTTATATTTTTAAAAGGATAATTTTGTCTAGTTTCCATGAAATTTTACAGAATTAAATTCGGACTTCTCGTCTTAAAGATATTCTAGATAAATTGAGCAAATGTCATAACTGACGGGAATCAACGATTATCACTGATATTGTTTGAATTAATTGCATTGATCTAAAGGTAACAAGATCATTTATTATATATCATTGGAAAGAAACATTTCTCTAGTTTCTAAAGAAATTTACAGAATTCAATTCGGACTTATCTTCTTAAAGATATTTAAGATAAATTGAACAAAGTTCATAAGCGACGGAAATCAGCAAAAGGAAAAAAATTATTCAAGATTGTCACTCATATTGTTCGAATTAACTATATTGATCTAAAGATAACTAAATTAGTTATTATATATGTCTGAAAATATAATCAACAAATGTTCTATCTTTCACAATCTGAACAATACCAAATGTTATGAACTAGCTAGATCAATACATCAAGATTCAATGACAAGCCTACTTATCCTACAAACTTCTTTTAGCTAAGACTTTAGTTAATTTTACATTGTTTAATTTGAAGTTTTCAACAACAAAGTTATGGCTAAATGAATGATGAATATTCAGATTTAAAACAAGTTAAAATAGTGGTCATTAGGTCCCCTATTTGGATGGCTTATATTAATTTTTTCTCTTCTAACTCAAACTACAAAGCAAAACCTCCTTGTGATGATGATGATTCGAGAATTGCTTTGCTGGAAAAAAATTGTTGATGCAGCTTTCAGCGTACCTTCAAACAAAGGTCTCGAACCTTCTGCTCAGCAACTAGCTCGAGCTCGAGCAAGACTGTCTCCTTCATCCTATTCCACCTGTCTTTTCTAGAACGGAGATCTCCCGGCCTGTACTCACGTAAAGGTGGTCGGGGTAGCTGGCAGTAGCATCGCGAAACCCTCCGACGCTTAAGTCGATGAATCGGGTTGTTCGCTTTGGTATCTCCCTTAGTCAGAGAGACCGGAAAGGTGAAAGGGATATTTTTGCCCTCCCTTTTAAATAAATATGGTTTTTCGGAAAATCAAGGTAAAGGAAGTAGGGATAGGAAGAACTCAGTATCAATTTTGGAATCCTCGTGAATGAATTTTTCCAACCCTCGTAACGCATCTGCTCATTTCCTTTTATACTCCATTTTTCCCGCTCTTTCTCTCCAAGAGTATCCATTCCCGCATCAGTGGCGTCTGGGTCCCTCTGACAGCTGGGATTGGCGTAATATTCCCTAGGGATGCGCGGCTGTCTCCTTAACCTGGTTCACGTGGCCAGATCACCATGTCGGGCATGTGGGCTAGGAATGATGACACCGTGGGACCATGTGCCGGCCATCGGCAATAGTACCACCACCATACCATGTAGGGCCCTGATCAGACATTTAAAGGTGTGCCGAGATTCTAAGAAAACGGGTCGGACCGCCTGGCCGGGTCTTACATTCCATTTGTCCTATGGTTAGCGCAGACCTAGTTGTGCTCGAGAACTTAACTACAATGAGCGGGAAGGAGAACTCGGCTCGATCAATCTTCGAGCTCTCCGTCTTGTCCAGGTCGGCCGGTCCCGACGACCTCGAGCGGATGAGAGAGCTCTGAGCTCGGACTGCCTCCGAATTCCTCGACCTTGACCAGCTTTGACGCCTAGCAAGATTGTCTTCGAGCTAGTGGTCGGGACTTTTGCTCGAGCTGGGTTGACCTCGGGGTATTCTATTCGAGCTAGAAGGGCCTCGAGGAGACCTACCCGATATTACCCAAACAAAAATTATGATGTTGCTTCCGTGAGGATGACTCCACAATTACTCTATAGTAAGAAAAGTTTTTCAAAAAGAAAATTAAAATGACAAATAAAAAATTAAAGAAAATCAAACATATATGAATTGTAGAAAACATTCAGTGGCATAGATTCTTCAACCAAATAAAATTTAACATACAAATATGAAGTGAATAGTATTTTACCTTAAGATGATGATGATTCGAGAATTGCTTTGCTGGAAAAGAATATGATGATGCTTCCGTGATGATGACTTCACAATTGGTCTACAGGAAGAAAAATTTTTTCAAAAAGAAAATTAAAATGACAAATATATGGAGGAAAAAGAAAGTCAATTTGCTTAATATTTGTTTTTCAATATATATCATAATATTTTAATATAACTTACAAGTAAAAATTAACTCATGACATAGAGCGTTAATTACCTGAGAATATTAATTGTTGAATTGAATAGCAATAGAACTTAGGGTTTCTTAAGATGAAGTGAGGCAATAATGAAAGTGTTAATGGACTGAATTTTTCATGATTGAGCAAAACTGAATGGAGGGCGTGCTTCTGTTTTTTTTTTTTTTTTTAAAAAAAGTTACGTATTTTTAAAAGAAAAAAGGTTTATCACTGTATTCCATACATTATTTGTTTTTGGTTACTCATGTTGCTTCCTATTTTATGGCTTTTGTTATGATCTTCCTTTTCCAATTTGATCTTGTTTTATTAGTTAGATAATTAAGGCTTTTTTTGAAAAGAAACATGATAAGGCTTTATTTATTACTTAAATAAAGCTTTTTTTATGTGATAAAGCTTAAAATTTTAGTGTAGTGGCCTTTTTTGAAAAGAAACGTGATAAGGCTTTATTTATTACTTAAATAATGCTCTTTTTTTTTTATGTGATAAGGCTTAAAATTTTAGTCTAATTAAATTTTAAAGTGAGTCTAATTTTAATATTCTCAGTTTAAATTTTAAAGGAAAAAATAGTCCATTAAATCTAACTCATTCTTATCTAATCTTATCTAACTTTTAAGTCTAATGGTTAAATTCAAACAACAGTTGATTTAGTCCAATTAATATATATGTATATCTCTTATCTAGAATTTAAAATTAAGTAATTTATACCTTTTAAAAATAAAGTAATTTATTTACTATAATTTACTCATGAACTAAATTATTTATTTCATTTAGTCATATGAATAATTGAGTGTGTATTACAAATTAGTTTGATATAACATAGCCTTATATCCATATTGTATGCTTACTCTTAATTAAGTATAATAATACCTTAACTTTGAAAAAAAAATGAGTAGAAAATTAATGTAACTCCTTAATTATTAGTAGAAGTTGCTAATCATGTAATTACAAGATATAATATAGTTTTGTTTTAGATGAGATATAACATAGTTAATAATATTATAGAAATCACGTGGCACCCTCTATTGCGTGTTGCCTCTCTGAAGTAAAGTTCATATATCATTGTATTTGTTCAAAGATTATATGTCCAATATTTAATAAGAAATGTTGAACATGAATACTAACATAAAAAAAAATTACAAATTTCACATTTGCATGTCTTATTCAACAAAATTATTTGCGTTCAAACTATATGCTAAAATATAATTTTTATTTAGTGTATATATATATATATAACTCAAATCTATAATATTGTACATCAACAAATATCCAACTGCCCAAGATCATGGCCAGTCTTATACCGATCTTATTTGTAATATTAATCTCAATTTTGTGGGTATGTTGTACATGGAGTAGGGGAGCACATTGTCAAGAGAGACATGGGGGGACTTGACTTCTTGTGGTATAACAAATTATGGGTTGCTTGTCTTTGGCATGTGAAGGCCTCCTGGAGAGGCAGAAGTTAAAGTAGAATGGTCAAATTAAATATTATATAAAAGCTAATTGAGTGATAAAAACAATATAAGTAAAATATTAATATTATTATACATCATACATGTCTTAGTGATCAGTACATAATTACACTAGGATCATGAAAATTATATTAGTAAATAAGTTAATACATCAACAAATTTAAGGTTAATTTATTGGAAAAAAAAAGATCTATTTAATCCAATTGGTTCATTGTACTCATGTTATCATTATTTTAAATTTAAAAATTAAAGAGGTGGGAGAGACACAAATCACATACAGTAAATAGTAATTTATTTCTTCCACAACTTTGGTAGGCTGAAAATGTTTATTGTTCATAGTTCAAATTCTACCGCCTAAAGAATTATAATGCTCATTTGTGACTACCTTGGTATTTGGTAAAAAAAGATATGGCATTTTTTATTGCCGAATTTTTGCCATTGCAAATAACAATAGTGCTAATGCCTACCTCCAAAAATTCCAAAATTTCACTACTTATTTTCAACCAGTTTTATATTTGGTCGAAATTAAACTTCTATTATCAATTGTGAAATATTATGGTCATAAATAATCATGTATTTGTAACAAATTTAATGAAGCTATTGAAAATATTATTACATTTTCGATAATGGCTTTGTATTATCGAAAATGGTATTGGTGCCATTGATTTCCCACAAAAAAAAGTATTAGTGACTAATTATTAGGTTATTTTCAACAGTTATTCCCCATCGAAAATATGAGACTTTACTTTATTCTTATAGCAATGAATTGATTTTTACGATTGAAAATAATCATATTTTCAACCAAAATTTTCCTGCAATCAGTATTGTATTTGTTGGTTGAAAAAAGCTATTTTTCTTGTAGTGTTATTTGGGTAGCGTCTATATTTTAATTAACGCAAAAGTTATTTTGTTTCCTACTCTTGTGGTAGATAAGGAAACTTAAAAAGGAATAAAAGTAGAAAAATAAATGGTAATAAGTTAATGGGAAACAAAAGATATATGCACGAGTTGATTTGGGTTAATTAATTTTCAACATTCGGCAAAATAATATTGTATAATAAGTGAATGCCCCAAGAGTGAAACACTTGTGGACAGTGAGGAACTTACCGAAATAGTTTTCCCAAGCCTAGATGAGACGACCCGCCCCATTTCCAAAGGCGACCTATCTTGAGCAACAGTAACCCAAACATTACAAAATCATCTTATTAATTAGAATTCTACCAAAATTTCGTAGAACCTCCCCTAAACATATAACATTCTCAAACCTTCAATTACAACATAAGCACTCCCAAATAATGTATTATACATCAAACTACTTCAACCAATCTCATCCAGTAACATATCCAATATAGTCTCATCTAGTAACATATCCAATATTACACACGTTTTATAATTATTATATCACATCCCTAGTATAATTCCAAAATAAGATGATTATAAATTAACCAAAAGAAAAATATTTATTCTATGTCCACAAACAACCTTACGTGGTAAAAATGACTCAACTATGTATAGTCACTGGGTTAATCTGTTGTACCAGTAATCTTCCGAGGCGGAAATTATAATAAAATAGGGTGAGTATAAAACTCGAGTAAGCTCGATGAGTGGATAGTAGCTTTTGAAACATAAAATACTTGCAAATATAAATGCATCGCTTGTGCAAAAACTTTTATCAATTAATTATTTTAATGTAAAAATTCCTTTAATTTCAATCATATTCCGAACATAAATATATTTACTATCGCCACAAAATTAAGAAAAACATCTCAGTATTGAAATATCATCTCATATTGAAATATCAAATACTAAGTAATACAAAGATCCTTAAACAAATACCCAGGGGATAATCTAGACACATCCGGACCTCAACGGACGGCAATGATGTACTATCTGAGTACCATCATGCCCGGAGCTATATGGATAGACGAAAGCACGTACCATCTCATACTTATCAGCATAACTCATACCCGGATCTCAACAAACATGCTATGATGCACTATCCGGCGACATCGTGTCCGGACCACCCAGTCTTATATCTCATCGAGGTGATTTCAACGGTGCTAGCGGTGACCTCCCACGCGCGGCGGTGGCGCGGGATCGAGGCCGTGAAGCCGCGACACTTTGGGATGATCAGTCGGCTGTAAATTGGCTTCTCGGTGCTGGTGATAGGTCGAGAATGGAAGATGGTGAAGTGAGGAACCTTTTCCAACCGGTGGTGCGGCCAAAGATGGCCAGAATCGGCAGCGATCGTTCGTAGAAACCCGCGGAAGTTTCAAACTTTACCGGCGGCGTTCCGCTCGATTTCTAGCAGCATGGACGGTAGGAGTGGACGGCTGGCTCACAAGCTTCCATTTGACACCTTGCTCGGCCAGTGAGGTGGCAGCAAAATAGAAGAAAACTGCGGGTCGGGTCGCGAGTTCGGGTTTGGGTCAATGAGTTCTCTCCTCTCTCTCTCTCGGTTTTAAATCTGAATTTCACCCAATTTCCTCCTTTTAAATACCCACAAAATATCAACTAGACCTCCTCATGATTATCACATAGACCCCCTCATAATTTATTTATTTACATATATAAATAAAATAATTGCATATTTTACACTAGAGAACTTGAGTATTCATCATTTATGGAACTTGATGTGTATTTGAGAGGGAATATCACCAAAAAGAAGCTTTACTGAGCTAATAGTTTTGTCTGTGTATTCGTGTCCATGGTTGAAGTATGTCTTTAGGAGCTCTATGATCCAATTCCTCTC
The DNA here is from genome assembly GCA_025617385.1 of Murraya koenigii. Classification (NCBI taxonomy): domain Eukaryota; kingdom Viridiplantae; phylum Streptophyta; class Magnoliopsida; order Sapindales; family Rutaceae; genus Murraya; species Murraya koenigii. The sequence goes on from CM046811.1 coordinate 36,331,456, forward strand.
TAAATTAGAGCAGTTGGTAGTTAAGAATTCTCCAGCCATGGAATAAATCATACATGAGGGGGAGATAATTGATTCTGATTGCATCATGCTCCCGAGTTTGAAGAAGTTAACGCTTCATTATCTGCACGGATTGGTTAAAATTTGGACAGGTGCTTGGCCTTCATTAAAACATATCAGCGTCTATGAAAACTTGGTGTAGATGCCAAGTTGAAAGACAATAATAGAGATTAAGGCAGAAATGACTCAGTGGGATACACTAGAGTGGGAAGATGATGACTTGCATTTGCATCTTGAAAGCTTTCTCTCAACTGTAAGTGAAAATGATTATGAAAAGGAAAATTACCAGCAATGATAATTGTTGAAGATAAATTACACGGTGATAGGTCTCCATGTTTGATAGGAATAAAATGTAAAAAACAAGGTGGATATTCAACATATTGTAAACCAAAATGGTCTATTCTCGCATCGTTGTCTTTTTATATCATTCTCACTATCATTTTCCTTTCTCGTATGATTATCGATAACCGATTAACCAAACATAAAATTATAATTCGGTATTGTTGAGATCTTATTTAATGTTATCTCAAAGGTACACTAAATATATTTGTTAAACGCTGTGATTTTTATTCGTCAAAAGTGTTGATCCAAATTTTATAGAAATATTAAGAGGTAGGAAATCCAAATTTTATTATAGAAAGGAAAGATTACAGCAGAACACATAAGAAATAGAGAAAATAGGATGCATCTACGACACCGTCTCTAAAACAGTTCTTATTAACATACTGTAGCAACAGAAAATGCCTGCCTCCCTACAGGACGTAAATTTTAATTAGCTAAAGGAAAAAGGTAATAGCCACCAAATATTGCTTTCCAATTGCATCAGCTGTCCGTCTCACTCCAAAGAAGAAACTGTATTAAATTAATGAATGTCTAGCAACACACTGCAACAACTTAGGAGCATAACAACAACTTATGGAAATGTTTTACCAGGTGAATTACTAACACATTCAGAAAAGTCATCAAATGCTGCAACCGTAATTATAAATTGCATATCATCACTGTCAGGGAATAACACTGCAGACCACCAACAAAAGCGAGAGCGACATCTATGAATATAACAAAGACCCATAGTCCTTCATTGCCCCGAAAACCAAAAGAAATAAAAAACTAGAAAAAAACAAATTCCAGCACCAACCCAAAGTTTAATGTAAGTAATATTCAAATATAATCCGAGTTTAAGTACAGAAAAGACTTACCAGTTTCTCTGTAAATGCGTATTCATATGAATTGAAACAAGCTTTGGAAATGATCTTTGACATTGTCATTTGGCCAAACCAACTGGTTCCACCCGGCTTGAATGTATAAAATTGATAGCATTTTAGTTTCCTTCTCAATGGTAGCTGGGAAATCTTTTAGCTCCTGACAGGTCTTAAACATTATCATCTCCAATGAGGGCCATTCCAACGATACATTATGGCAGATGTTACACAACCTTGGCAAATCAATGAGTTGAAAATTCTTCAATTTCGAAAACGCCCTGACCTTAAATACACTTCCATCCTTAATTATCTCTTCAATCACATTATATTCCTCAACTTTCAGATACTGTAGCTTGTTAAGTTGGAGGACCATCTCCTGTGAGAATAGTGTTTTCACACTGTTGCATCCTTTCAGTGTAAGAGTTGTGAGCATGACAAAGCTTTCAGAATCTATAGAACCTTTCCAAATATGCAACAACTTTGGAAGATTGCTTACGTGTAGCTTATTCAAGCATCGGAATGCAACACCACCTGTAAGATCACCATCAATGACATTTATCATTTCATTACAATCTTCAATTATTCAAGCTTCAAGCCCTTTTAATTTATCAGGACCAAAATCTGATAAATTGGCAGCATTACAATGACCAATGAATTTTATGTTAAGGTTGTCGTGCATAAGGACGAGTCGAGATTCGATATTGGTCGTGGTGGACAAGTTTTCGAAGATGGCATATTTCATTATATGTAAGAAGACCGAAGATGCTGCTTTAGTGGCACATTTATTCTTTTGGGAAGTAGTGCATTTGCATGGGATTCCAAAGATTATCACTTCTGATAGGGACATGAAATTTACAAGCAAGTTTTGGTGCCATCTCGAGCACGAGTTCTTTTCCAAGGGAGAGGGACTGATGTAAGGCGTTGTGTTTCACGAGTATGGTATCTTCTAGAAGGTATAACATTACTTACAGGTGTCCTTTTTTGGCATATAATATACTAAAGCCATTTTATTCCATGCTCAAATTGGAAATTTTCTTTCTTTCTTGGTCATTTTATGTTTTAAGATTTTTCTCATTTTTCCCGATTCTTCTAGGATTTTTATCTTTTTTTTCTACAAATCGCATTTGGCTTTTGATTTTCTTTGCCTTTCTTATTTCAGATAGGAGACTTTTATTATAGAATTATTTTTGAGTTTGCTTATTTTGGTAAATTCATAGAAACCTTTGGTTTCTGCCTCAACAAACTTCAAGCTTCCGTTTCGTCACTTTGACATAGAAAGCATGTTCATATGGCCATTTAGTGAAGCCGTTCTATTGAAAATACCTAACAATTATGTTGTTTCATGCCCTTAGGCATGCTTTTAACCCATAAAGAGATTTCTTCAACCTCAGAGCTTTATCTTAATGTCCTTTCACACGTAGCCCAATGGTTGTTCAATCTAGATTTCTTCTTTGAGAAATCCATTTTAGAAAGTTGACTTTACATCCATCTGAAAAATCTTTTATTTTTCTAAGCAGCCAAAGAAATAATAAGTATGATAGTTTCAAGTCGGGCTACAGAAGCAAATACCTCATTGTAGTCTATGCCAGTCTTTTGACGATAGCCTTTCGCAGCTAGCCTTGCCTTGTATCTTTTAATTTCTTCCTTTGCATTTGTCTTTGTTTTGTACATCCATTTGTTACTAATCAACTTGTGACATTTGGGAAGAGTAGCAAGTTCCCAAGTGTCATTCTTCAAGATAGCTTTGATTTCTTCATCCATTGCTTTTCTCTAATTCTCATTTTGTGCAGCTTTGTGGAAAGTCACTGGTTAAAAGTCAACAAAGAGACAAAAGAGAGAGAAATTAACAAGTCTTTCAGTTACCGCATAGTGATCTTGAAGATCGCTTGTATGTTATTTGGTTCTTTCATTTAAGAAAAAAAGACCAATTTACTCGGTTCAAATCAAAGCTTTTCAAAAGATCAGGCATACAAGACCGCAACTATTTAGAACTTCTATGATCACCACAATTCATATGCATGATTCCCAATAAAAATGATATTGCCTATATGAATTTGATCTATAATCTTGACAATTAAAATAAACATAGAAAGAAATAATCCAAAATCTCGTTCCTAATGTTAATCTTTTATCATTTAAGAAACTTAAAAAAAAAACCTTAGCATATTCTTGGTAGGACTCATTAGTGAGCCTTGGCCTACAAGAGAAGAAAAAGAACCAAAATCAACCCCCAAAAGCTCAGAATTTACCTGCCTATTATAACATTTCTTAAAATTGAACTACTACCTCGTGTCAAAAAAAATTTTATAACACAGTGGGACAATTATAATCTATAATGCAGCTGATATCTGTGAAGCTAGTCTTTGCCTTTCTCATCCTAATACATCCTACTAAATGTTTGATAAAAGGATTACAACTTAGCAGATGGAAAGAGAAGCTACGGACCATTACTTAAGAACTAGATAAAGAGCTCTTACTAGCTTTATAGGCGCCCACATGGCTGAATCAACCATATCCTAGCTTCTAAGCACTTACTCATACCGGAAATAGATGTAATCCATCGGTCACGAGAATCGAGACTGGTCGATCAAGCACCTTCGGATGACAATCTTCTTATTGATACCCCAATCATCTCATCTAATTCTTCCCGATTGATTCTAAACTAGTCAAAATGAAAAAAATATCATGGTAGGAAAACCACCCCAAGAATAATTTAGAAATATTCCTCGGTAAGATGAGAAACTCGTGGAAACTTGGCAGCAGATTCTGAATTTGAGAGGGTCCTAATTTTTGCTCCAAAAAAAATATTAGGCCTACCTTCTGTCAGAATAGTGATCAATGAGTCAAAGGACACCCGCATTTCACAACTACGCTCATCCAGAAAAATAAATAAATAAAATTTATCCTTATCTAATTTGTAAAATAGAAGATATGTGAGCAGGTTCTGCTCCATTTGCATCTGTTCTATCATCGTCATCATTATTATCTTAGTTCATTTGTTTGTAAAGTTTAATCTAGGGTTGGGTAAAATATCCAATTCGATTTAATCAGATTCGAAAAACCAATCCGGTTGGCTTCAAAATTAAAAAAAAAAAATTCTGCTGCCATTTCTCCCTTTTCCAACCGGTAGGAAGCTAAAGACCACTAAATCAGCGGTGATCATCTGCGACAAACATATGGAAGTTTTGAGCTTCACCAGCAGTGTTCCACACAGTTTCTGACAGTAAGGACGTGTGGGGGTTGACGGCCGGCTCACAAGCTTTCGTTTGATACCTTACTCGACCGGTGAGGTGGCCGAAAATGGAAGAAACCGCTGGGTCGGGTTTATGGGTTCGAGTCGTGTCAAATGGGTCAACGGGTTAGCTCTCCTCTCTCTCTCGGTTTCAATCCGATTCTTCACTCGGTTTCCATCTTTTAAACACCCACAAAATCTTAACTAGACCCCCTCTTAATTATCATATAAACCCTTCTTGATTTATTGAGACGACTCGCCCCATTCCCAGAGGCTGACCTATCTTAAGAAATTGAACTTAAATATTAAAAACTATAATATTAATGAGAATTCTATCGAAATTTCGGTAGAACCTCCCTAAACATATAACATTCCCAAACCCGCAACTACAACACAAGCACTCCCAAATCATTTATTATACACCAAACTACAACAACCCAATCTCATCCAAGAATATAGCTAATAATATACACGCTTTATAGTTCATATATCACATTCCTAATATAAATCCAAAACATGATAATTATACATTAACCAAAAGAAAATAATTATTCTATATCCTCAAACAACCTCAGTGGCCCAAATGACTCCAACTATGTACAACTGCTAGGTTAACTGTTGTACCTGTAATCTCTTGGGAGGAAAAATATAATAAAATAGGAATGAATATAAAACTCAGTGAGTGGATAGTAGCTTTTAAAGCATAAAATAATTACAAAAATAAGTGTATCACTTGTATAATTACTTTTCTCAAATAATTATATTTTCATATAAAAACTTCTTTCATTTCAATCATATTTTGAACATAAATATATTTTCATACTGCCACAAAATCAAGAAAAATATCTCATATTGAAATACCATCTCATATTGAAATATCATCTCGTATTGAAATATCAAATACTAAGTAAAACAAATATCCTTAAACAAATACCCAGGAGATAATCTAGTCTCATCCGGACCTCAACGGACGGCAATGATGTACTATCTGAGTACCATCATGTCCGGAGCTACACGGATAGACGAAAGGACGTACCATCTCATGCTTATCAGCATAACTCATACCCGGATCTCAACGGACGTGCTATGATGCGCTATCCTGTGACATTGTGTCCGGACCACCTGGTCTCATATCTCAATATCTGTCTACATGCATATGCCCCCAAAGGGCGAAAGCGCCCAAACACACGGCCCAAAGCCTCTATGTGTGTTCGGACGGCCCCAAAGGCCTACTATCTCATCTTATCCGGAGGGAACGGGTATTTGCTTAAAACTTAAAAATCATGATCGAAATCATTCTATATATATACACTTTAAATCATGCTTTAAATCATACTCGAAATCAATATATCTCATGTCCAAGATCCATCATATACTCTTTAAATCATGTTCAAAATCAACATATATACACTTTTAAATCACGCTCAAGATCAAATCATATGCTCTTAAAATCATGCTCGAAATCCACATAAAATCACTTTAAATCATGTTCGGAAATCAATCATTTCTTTTACCATTTTAAAATCGATATGGAGCATAAATGAATAAATATAATTTAACACAATATTTATATGCAATAAACATTTATTTCGAAAACCATTTAATGGAAGCACTTTAAATATTCATTTCATAAATAAGTCTTACTATATAAAAATCAAATAATTTTAATATATTCCACTCACAAGTGATAATTTTCGGACTCTGCTATCACCCAAGTCCGTAGGTAGATTCTCGTCCGCAGATCCACCTATTTTACAGAAATGATATAATTACTTTACATAATTATAATCCAAACTAATCTCGCAAAAATAACGCTTAAAATAAATATTCGTCCCAACATTACAACTCTCAATTTTCCCGACTATCTAGTAAAAATCTCGTGATTCGTAATTTACAAATATAATCCGAAATTATACTACCCTCAATTTCATAATTTACTAATTTACCTTCAACATCATAAAATTACCAATTTATCCTCAATTCAGATTACAAAATCACCCTCAAAGCTAGAAATTACGAAATTACCCTCTATACACGAAATTACCAAAATGCCCCTACAGATCAACGTTGACCAAATTCACCCAACGCGTGGGGAAGCTCGGGCTAGACACTTCTCACCGAGGTGAGTCCAATGGTGCTGGTGGTGTCCCCACGCTAGCAGGCGGTCGAATCGAGCTTGTTAAGTCGCGACTCCTGGGGTGATCGGACGACGGCAAAACGGCCTCCTCAATGCTGCGTGATCGGCCTGAAATGGAAGATGGTGAGGTGGGAAGCTTTTCCAACCGGTGGCACGGCTAAAGACGGCTGGAATCGCTGAAGATCGTTCGCACAAACCCGCGGAACTTTTGAGCTTCACCGGTGATGCTCCATGTGTTTTCCAAAGACGAATGACTACTGGGGATGGACTGACTACCACAAGCTTCCGCTTGACACCTTGCTCGGCCGGTGAAGTGGCTTGAAATGGGAGAAACCGCGGGTCAGTTTCGTGGGTTCGGGTTCGGCTCTGTTTTCTCCAAATTTTAACCGACTTTCTCCTTTTATAAGCACCCGCAAAATATCAACTAGACCCCCTCATGATATATCCAATAAATCCCTTCTTAATTTATCACATAAACCCCCTCTTAAATTAATTATTTACATAAATACATATAACAAATTCATATGTTACATTTACTTATTTACATATATAAATAAAATAAATTTATATGTTACAATCCTCCCCACTTATAAAAATTTCGTCGTCAAAATTTACGCACCAGTTATAAATAAATGAGGGTATTGACCTCGCATCAAGTCCTCAGTTTCCTAGGTAGCCTCTTTCTTTGAATGATTCGTCCACAGCACTTTTACCAAAGGAACGGTTTTCGAATGCAACACTTGGTGTTTTTCCTCTAGTATCTCAACTGGCTCCTCTTCGTAAGTCAAATTCACCTTCAACTGAATCGGTTGCTTTGATAAAATATGACTCGGATCATATATGTACCTTCGGAGCATTGAAACATGAAACACATTATGGATTCTGGATAACTCAGGTGGTAGAGCTAATCGATAAGCCAATGGACCAACACGCTCCCAAATGTAATTTCATATGGCCTAATGTAATGTGGACTGAGCTTCTCACGCTTCCCAAATCGAAATACTCCTTTCTAAGGAGATATTTGTAAGAACACTCTATCACCAACACTGAATTCAAGTTTTCGCCTACGTTTATCCGCACAGCTTTTTTGTCTATCTTGGGCCACTTTAATCTATCCCAAATAAGTTGTACTCGCTCATTAGTAGTACTCGCACATTCTTTAATTCTAAGCTGATGATATCCCAATCGCAAGTTGAACTTAAAAAATACCTTAGCCCCTTGGAGTTGTTCAAACAAGTCGTCAATACACAGAAGTGGATACTTATTATGTATCGTAACATTGTTCAACTATCGATAGCCAATACATAGTCTAAAGGTACTGTCCTTCTTCTTAATAAACAAAACTGGAGCTCTCTAAGGAGAAACACTAGGCCTAATAAACTCTTTGTCCACTGATTCTTGGAGTTGAACCTTAAGTTCCTTCAATTCTGCTGGAGCCATCTTGTACAGTGCCATAGATATAGGAAATGTTCCAGAAATTAAATCGATAGAAAACTCAATCTCTCTATTAGGTGGCATCCCTTGCAGTTCATCTAGAAATACATATGGGAACTCTTGGACTACTGGAATATCCTCCAATTTCAACTCTTGAACTTTTATGTCTACCACATATGCTAAGTAAGTTGAACATCCTTTTCTAAGCAACCATCTCACATTAATCGCGAAAATGACATATGAGGGTAAAATTTTTGTGCACCCTACAAAATTTCACCACAGCTTTTCCCGGGTTATTAAACACAACTTCCTTCTGAAACAATCCAATCGTAGCATAATGAGATGCAAGTTAATCCATACCCAAGATAGCATCAAAATCTCGAATATCTCAGTAATAATCAAATTTGTCTTAAATTCAAGCTCACCCATTCCAATCACACAATTCTAATACACACTCTTGGCAAAAGTGACTCTCCGTAGGTGTACTAACAACTAAGTCATAATCTAGTGATTCAGGCTCTCGCTCTACATATTTAGCAAACATACGGGAAATAAAAGAATGTGTAGATCCAGGATCAATAAGAATATGTGCTTCATAGCCAAAGATAGATAATATACCCATAATAACATCCGGTGTAGCACGTGCCCCCCCATCAGTGGCAAAGCAAAAACTCGAGACCGAGTATGGGTCGACTGTGCTCACTTCACCGAGCTGAAGCATTCGTCTGACTCTTACCAGTCGATATAGAATCACCTATCTGCACACTTCTCTGGCCTTGAGTTTGTCTAGGGTATGGTTGGTACTGAGAGGATGTCCCTTGAGTAGGATTGTCACCCTGAGACAAAGTAGGGCAGAATCTCTTGACAGGTCCAGGTTGACCACAATAATAACAAACTTTCTCTCCATTTTGACACTTACCCTGATGGTTCCTATCACAAAAAGGGCAAGAATTATGCTGAGTACCCTTAGGACGATCATCATGATATCCCCATTTACACTGCCATACTCGTCCTTGACTCTTAACATTACTTCCCACCGACTGCTGCACTAAGCCATGGCTAACAGTCTGTCTCGGTTCTCCCCTGATGCTTATACCCTGACTTCCCTGAGTGTCATTAAAATATCCCGCACCAATGCTTCCTCGCTTAGGTAGTATACTACTAAAGCCACCATCCGTCCGACTCGCTATGTTTTGCTTTAATGCTTGAATTTTACGTCCCTTCATAATACTATGCTCTACCCTCTTGGTCGCTTCAACTATCTCTCGCAAACTCGGTGTATCTTGATGCAGCTTACAATAGTACTGAATCTCAAATCAAAGACCCTCTTCGAATTGTCTCGCATCTCTCTCTCATCACTCATTACAGTCAGTAGCAAATCAAGAAAGGTTTATAAACTTCGCCTCATACTCTTCAACTATCGTCGAGCCTTGGACCAATCGGAGGAACTCACTCCGCTTGATGTCTTGATATACTCATCGGAAAATAATGACTATAAAATTCCTTACGAAAAATATCCCAAGTAATTTTGGCATGTCCATGATATCGACGCTCCACGATCCGCCACCGATGATAAGCTTTATCCTCAAGTAGAAAAGTGGCAAATGTTAATTTATCCTCCACTGAGCACTTCATCACCTCAAAAATATGATCTAGCTAGACAAGCCACGACTTGGCCTCGGATGGCTCTCCAAGATCAGTTAAAGCTTCTTCTTTATAAACTTTTCACGTGCTTTATGGTGTTAGAGCTACCATCCCGTGATTGAGCTTGATTACGAATAGTCGTAGTCATTATCTAAACTAGCTTGGTCAAATGAATGCACAATATTTGGGGCATTTGCAGGCACTTGTGGTGCAGCCCCATACTTCGAGGATTCTACAGGTTCACTTGCTCGCTCGGTACAACACTAGGAGTCAACCCAGCTACTGGCCGTGTACGGCCATGACCACAGCCACGTCTACCACTACGAGGAATTATGATGGTGCCTACAAAATATGAATTCCTTCTTATAAAAATTATAAACTTATTCTTTCTAAATACGTAAAGTCTACAGAATCTAAAACCATGCTCTGATACCAACTGAGACGACTCGCCCCATATCTAGAGGTGACCTATCTTAAGAAACTGAACTCAAACATTAAAAATCATCTTGTTAATGAGAATTCTATCAGAATTTCGGCAGAACCTCCCCTAAACATATAACATTCCCAAACCTAAAATTATAACACAAGCACTCCCAAAATAATTTATTATACATCAAACTACTTCAACCAGTCACATCTAGTAACATATCCAATATTACACACGTTTCATAATTCTTATATCGCATCCCTAGTATAATTCCAAGATAGGATGATTATACATTAACGAAAAGAAAAATAATTATTCTATGTCCTCAGACAACCTCACGTGGCCAAAATGACTCCAAAATATGTACAGCTGCTGGGTTAACTGTTGTACTTGTAATCTCTTGGGGGGGGGGAATATAATAAAATGAAGTGAGTATAAAACTCAGTGAGCTCAGTGAGTGGATAGTAGCTTTTGAAAACATAAAATACTTACAAAAAAAATAAATGCATCGCTTGTATAAATATTTTTCTCAATTTATTATTTTAATGTAAAAATTCCTTTCATTTCAACCTAATTTTGAACATAAATATAATTAATACTGCCACAAAATCAAGAAAAATATCTCATATTGAAATATCATCTCATGCTGAAATATCAAATACTAAATAATGTAAATATCCTTAAACAAATACTCGAGGGATAATCTAGTCATATCCGGACCTCAACGGACGACAATGATCTACTATCTGGGTACCATCATACCCGGAGCTACACAGATAGACTAGGGGACGTACCATCTCATGCTTATCGAAGATAACTCATACCCGGATCTCAACGGAAGTGCTATGATGCGCTATCCGGCGACATCGTGTCCGCACCACCCGATCTTATATCTCAATATCTGTCCGCATGCATATGCCCCAAAGGGCAAAAGCGCCCAAACACACGGTTCAAAGCCTATATGTATGTTCAGACGGGCCCCAAAGACCTACTATCTCATCTCATCATATCTGGAGGGAATGGGTATTTACTTTAAACTTAAAATAATGATCGAAATCAATATATATACACTTTAAATCATGCTCGAAATCAATATATATATACTTTAAATCATGCTCAAAATCAATCATATACTTAAATCATGCTTGAAATCCACATATATACATTTTAATTTATACTCGTAAATCAATCATCCTTTTTACCAATTTAAAATTGATACGGAGCATAAATGAATAAATATAACTTAACAAAATATTTATACGTAATAAGCATTTATTTGTAGAGAACCATTAAATGGAAACAATTAAAATACTTATTTCACGAACAAGTTTTACTATATTAAAATAACGTACGCAAATAGTTTTAATATATTCCACTCACAGTGACAAACTCAGACTTGGCTATCACCCAAGTCCGCAAGTAGATTTTCGTCCGCAGATCCACCTATTTTAAATAAACCATATAATTACTTCCCATATTTATAATTCAAACTAATCTCACACAAATAACTCTTAAAGTAAATATTCGTTCAAATATTACAACTCTCAATTCTCTTAGCTTACCGTATTAATCTCGTATTCTTAATTTACTAATAAAATCTGAGTTTACATAACCCTCAATTTCATAATTTACAAATTTATCCTCAACATCATAAAATTATCAATTCATCCTCAATTTAGATTGTAAAATCATCCTCAAAGCTAGAAATTATGAAATTAACCTCTATACACGAAATTACCAAAATGCCCCTATGGTCAACGTTGACCAAAATTCACCCAACGGCGGTGGGGAAGCTCAGACTAGACACTTCTTGTCGAGGTGAGTTCGACGGTACTGGTGTGTCCTCCCAAGCGCAGCGGTGGAGCCGAATCGAGACCTTGAAGCTGCAGCACTTTGGGGTGATCGGTCGGCGGCAAATTGGCCTCCTCGGTATCGGTGGCTGGTCAAGAAAAGAATATGGTGAGGTGGGGAACCTTTTCTAACTAGCCGGTGAGGTGGCCGAAAATGGAAGAAACCGGTGGGTCGGGTTTGCGGGTTTGGGTCGAGTCAAACGAGTCAACAGTTCAGCTCTCCTCTCTCTCTCGGTTTCAGTCCGATTCTCACCCGGTTTCCATCTTTTAAACACCCACAAAATCTCAACTAGACCACCTCTTAACCCCTCTTGAATATCATATAAACCCCTTCTTGATTTAATTATTTACATATATAAATAAAACAAATACATATGTTACACCTCCTCCATAATGACAACAACCGGATATGCTCGCCATCGCCTACGCATCTGCAGACTTCACTCCTCCACAACACCATGTTCTCTAAGTCCATTCAAAACCGGCAAGCAACAACCCGACCCAAATTTCTCTTTTGAAATATGAAGCTTCCAGTTCCATCTTCCACTATATATATAGTTGTAAGCTTGTAATGTGTATTTTGTAATATACTATATATTATATGTTAAATTGTTAATTAGTTTAATTATATGTAATAATAATTGTTAAATTTTAAATTTTAATAATAAAATCAAGAAAACTTGTGTATGGTTTTTTTTGTTAATTGTTAATAATTATTTTTTGTATGAATAGATTAAGTAGATTAAATATTAAAATTAAATATTACGTTAAGTAGATTTTTTTTGGGTAGATAGATTAAATTAAAATTATATGATATGTGCTGCAGTAGGTTTAATTTGAACAGAAATTAATTCAATTAAATTAAATGTTAAGTATACGTTAAGTCATTAAGTAGTAAGTGCATATAATGTAGGCATTAAATTTAAGGTTTTACAATAGGAATTAAGATATAGATATGTAAATAATATTTTATTATTTTGGGAAATGAATAATTGGATATTATAAACAATTTTGAATTTTTACATATACAACTATACACCTAATCAATTAATCATATAGAAATATTACGGTCAAATTGTCGAATTAAACAAGTTTTATAAAATTAAATTAATAAACATTTGAATTGATTTGTAATACTATTAAGTTTGAACTTTGTGTTAATTTTAATTTTAATTCATTTGATTTCATGGTAGTTTCCTTTCTTTTCTTGGTTGGTTGAAAATTAGTAAAAATGACTACAATTAAGAAAAGTAGCTCAAATTAACCTAAACCCGATCTGAACCGAATTCAATCCAAATTTATCCGATCCTATCTGAATCGATTCAATAAGAATTTTTATCCGATCCGATCGATCTGAATTAAGTTTGGATCGGATCAGGTTATAATTTCGGGTTATCAGACTTAAAACCACGAGTAACATATTGAAATTAGGTCAACCACGAGTAACACACCGAAATTAGAAGTCTATTCATCACTGATTTGATCCAATAAGTCATCCAATCAAGGGATTGGAAAATGTATTGAACTGTAATATTATTAATGGTTCGATTGTCCATGCATATTCTTTAAGAACAATATTTATTTGGAGTCAATAAAGCAGGGTCCGCACATGACTGAGACTTTTATGAATAAATCCCTTTCCTAGTAACGCTTCCACTTGAATTTTGAATTCTTCATATTTCGTAGGATTTATACAATAATGAGGTCGATTTGGTAATATAGAACCTGGTATTAAATCAATTTGGTGTTGTATATTCTTAAGATGTAGCTTATCAGGGAATAAATCTTGAAATTCCTCTAATATAGGTGTCACAACTTTTGAAATCGTTGTATTACTTCTTAATAAAATATAGCCCCTTTTGTCTTGTTACACCATTTATAAACTGCTTATTTCCTAACAAATATTTACCTAATTCTTACCTAGAGTGAACTCCTTGTTAGGTAAAATAACAATCTTAGAGTTGTTAAACATAAAGCTGTCGGTATTTCTCTTCTTATCATATACTATGTTTTGATCATACCATCAGGGTTTGTCCAATAATAAATGCCAAGCATTTATAGCCACAAACTTGGTCTTTATAAATTGATTCAATGGATAAGGAAACTAAGTAATGTTTCGATATTGTTACTTTAGACAATAAAGAAACTAATCCAACATCAATTTAGGAATGGCAACAGGATGGGGTGAGGATGGGGAGGTCTATCTCATTCCCCACCCATTAAAAATTTTGTTCCCACTCCTTACCCCATTCCCAGTAATATTTAGCGGGGAGAGGATGGAGAATCCCTATGTATGGAATGATTTCCCTATCCCCACCTTATTCTTCATTTACTTATTTGATAGTAAATATAGATACATAATTTCAGTAAATTAAAAATTAGATACTTAGACAAAATCATCACCATATTATTAAAGTATTTAAGTTATTACAAAAATCTATAAAAGTTTGAAACATTATCTTGAAATGATATTAAAATTGTAAAATATTTAAAGAGAGCAACGCTTTATGAGAGAAAAAAAAACATATAAGTGTTTTAAAGTTAAATGAGAATTATATTGTAGTTTTTTAGTTATAATATATTTATATTAGATAAAAATAAAGAGAAAATTTATTAACCAGCATTGTAATTGATAAAACAAAAATGATTAAATAAAAATTAAAAAAATACTTGCATATAATGAGGTTTAGAGTGACGGTGCAGGTGGAAAATACAAAGCCAAACTCCACTTCATTAAGAATTTAGAGATTATTTTTTTTCCATTCCCTACTATATTTCTAAAAAATTATTCAAAATTCACATCATTTTGGGTAGGACAACAAATTTGTGGAAAATTTTGCTATCCCTACGTCAATTCTTTCTGCAATTGATAAAGGATAACCAAAACATTATATTATATAATAACTAAACGAATAAATTCCCTTTCAAGAAATTCCAAGTTCGTACCTTCAATGGACCATTCCATGGTTTTACCTTTTGGTTATAGGAGTGAAATAAGGAGAAAGTCGAAAGGATCCTTTAATGCTTTATTTTCAGAGATTAGGGATTTGGGAATTAAATTGCATGTACTATAGATGCTTCCTTTCTCTTTTCTATTTCAACTGCATTCCACAAGTCAAGTCACATGGCAGCAGATATACTTGCAACCAGCAAACGAAGCATTCCAATGTTTTCGAGTGGCAAAGATAGGCCAATATTTCTCGATTAAAATTGTTGCACCAAGGCTATTATATTTAATGTACTAAATAATAATATGTATAATTTGTGATCAGCCTAACAAATAAGTTGTATCACAATTTACAGTTTCAACTGAAAAATAATAAAATTAATCACTCTATTTGTAGTTAAAATCTATACACTATTTGCAGATATTGATGATATCTATTGAGCTACATATATGTAAATTAAAATGTTAGGAGCACTTTCCATTGAAAATTTTTTATTTCAGGACTTTCAAAAATATAAATTCTTATTCATAATAATAATAAGGGACTTCAAATAAAATAGCAATTAATAAAATAGCCTGTCAGTACAAATAATTTGAAAAAACACCAAGCTTTAGAGTTTTCTTCGGCATTTATTAATTATTTCTTCGTCAAATTAAACCAGCGAGCTTGCTCAAAGATCCAACTTGTTCAATAGACGAGGAAAATTGCTTGAATTCCAAGAATTTTGACAGAGATAAGAAACCTACAAGGAGGGAGGGTTAATAATTAGAAAAAGAGTAATATAAACTTTTATATATGTGTATATATATACAAGTGATAGTAAACGATTGAAAAGTTTACCCAGTAAAAAAATATACATAAATAAAAGTTATCAAGAGATTTTGAACGAACCTTGCAATAGAGTGAACAGAAATAATTATTCCCTTAAGCCTAGCTGGACACCCATTGCATTTGTTGGTGGTGGATTCTCTAAAACGTGTTTCTGGCCTTTGGTTTATAAATAGCACTTTTTCACCATTATATTGGTATGTCTAAAGAGAAAAAATATAAAGCATGTTTGTAAGAAAGTGAGTAGACACACACACACACACACACATATATATAGCTCTTATGGTAAAATGAACTGCTTTGCTTATCACAGTTAGTTCGATTTTCTTTGATCCTCATCTCATTCACTCACAGAAGACCTTGCCTAGCTCTACTTTCTTTCTTATACCAGGCTTCCTACTAGAAAGCTAGGAAGCCTTTCGCTCGTCCCTTCGGACGTGAATCTTGATATCCATTTTGCCAGGCTAGAGAACATTTCTTCTCAACTGCATCGAGCCTTCACTGGTTGAATTAAGATCAAAATTTTATGGCATAGTTCAATTCGAATTTTGTCAATTTCGCATTAAAATCCGGACATGAGCATTATTATGTAGTTCAGAATAATTGATACTTCATCAGCAAAATAGAAGAACTTTTTAAGAATATATTCAAGGAAGAAGAAATAAATAAGATTGAAATTCAAGCTTTTGACTTATTACTTGGATATGTCCACAATCAATAAACTGGTCAGCCTCAAGCATCCGTACAACGCTCTTCTCACGATATGTGTGGATCTGAAATATTAAAAATTTACAAAATAAATACAAAAATAAATAAATCATGCAGAAAGTTTTAAAAATTTTATAATGTAAAAAAATTACTTAAATTAATATTTATTAACTCATGAGAACCTTTAAGAGGTGATGAGTACTTTCATGATTGGACAATCAATTTCGCATATACTGGTGCAACAACTCAAACAATATATGTTCCTTTGTTTAACTTCCTGTCCATGATTGCAACTTTGAAAGTTTCTCTCTTGGAAAGAAGTCAAAAGACCTTGGAGCCACAGGGGTTGATTACCTGCCTGAAAACATGATCGAAATACAATTGATGTTATTAACTAATAAAAATAGATAACAAAAAATTGAAGTCCTAATAAACAAACGAAGTTCGATTCAAAATGCTAATCATCCTTGACATGAGATTATTGAAAGATCAACACAACTATAAGATCAATGCTGAATATAAATTCTAAACAAAAGAAAAAATTGATGCTAGAGTATGTGTGTTGTTTTTTTTTTTTTTTTGAGAGAGAGGAGATTGGTAAAGAGAATTACATGAGTAAAAAGGAATTGACCTTTTATATATGCGCCTGTCGTATTTGTGTGGTATTATTGTCCAAAAAATTCTAGCATTGTATAATTAATGTAGTAGGTTTTGTCAACCCAAAAGAAAAATTAAAAATAACATGTGGAAAGATTTATTTCCATTTTAGCAACTATAATAGAAAATGTTTTTCTTATTTGGGTAGCGTCTGTATTTTAACTAACGCAAAAGTTATTTTGTTTCCTACTCTAGTGTTAGATCAGGAAACTTAAAAAGGAATCAAAGTAGAAAAATAAATGGTAATAAGTGAATGCCCTAAGATTGAAACCCTTGTGGACAGTGAGGAAGTTACCGAAACTATTTTCTTGAGCCCGGAGAACTTGAGTATTCATCATTTGTGGAACTTGAGTATTCATCAGTAATTTTTACCAAATTAAAAATCTCTCTGCATCTGAATTTGGATCTTCTGTATAAATCTCTCAATTAAATTTTGCATATCATCTTCTCTCGAACCTATCATTTCTTCATCACCGGCCAACTTCACATTCAAGTATCATAATCCTCCTTCTTCCCATGCAAATACCATGTCGTATAGGAAGGCATTATGCCATTCTCCAAAATATGTAAATGCACCTCTGATTGTAATATTTTATATCTATTACAACATTTTTCACAAGGACAATGAACTTTCACGGAATCAGATTGAAAATGTTCGAGACACCTATGTAATAGATTGTGCAGCTCCTTCAAAATATTTACGTGTTGACCTTCCTGATTGCATCTAAGATTTGTCAATTGACATATTTCTAATTTTTGCATTAATAATTATTAACTGTCATCATGCTTTCTCATTGTTTTTGTCATATATAAATTAAAATACTTAAGTTGGATAATGTTTAAGTCTTCTATTCAAATTCTTATTTCCACTATTTAAGTTTTTAGTTTCCATAAAATGTTTATTCATTTTGACTTTCATTTTTAATTAGCAAATCTCCCAACTAATTCCAAATTAAGATATTATAATTGATGGGAATCAATATAAGGCTAAAATATTTAAACACTATCACTAATGTTAGTCGAATTAACTGTATTGATCTAAAGGTAACTTGTAACATATGCATTTTATTTTATTTATTTATGAAAATAATTAAATTAAGAGGGGTTTATGTGATAAATCAAGAGGGGGTCTATGTGATAATCAAGAGGAGATCTAAGTGATAATCATGAGAGGGTTTAGTTGATATTTTGTGGGTGTATTTAAAAGGGGAAACCGAGTGAAATTCGGATTTGAAACCGAGAGAGAGAAGTGAACCCATTGACCTATTGACCCGAACCCGTGACCCAACCCGCCGGTTTCTTCCATTTCCGGTCACCTCACCGACCGAGCAAGGTGTCAAACGGAATCTTGTGAGCCAGCCGTCCACCCCCACCTCTCCTTGCTGCCGGAAACCATGCGGAATGCTGCCGGCAAAGCTCGAAACTTCCGCTGGTTTGCGCGGACGATCGCTGGTTTTCCTCACTTCACCATCTTCCATTCCCGAACTGTCACCGGTACCGAGGAGGCCGATTTACCGCAGACCGATTACCCCAAAGTGTCGCGGCTTCACGGGCTCGATCCGGCGCCACCGCCATGCATGGGAGGTCACCACCGGCATCGTTGAACTCACCTCAATGAGAAGTGTCTGGTCCGAGCTTCCCCACCGCCGTTGGGTGAATTTCGGTCAACGTTGACTATAGGGGCATTTTGGTAATTTCATGTATATAGGGTAATTTCGTAATTTCTAGCTTTGAGGATGTTTTTACAATCTGAATTGAGGATAAATTGGTAATTTTATGATGTTGAGGATAAATTAGTCAATTATGAAATTGAGGGTAGTATAATTTTGGATATTTTATTAGTAAATTACGAATACGGGGCTAATGCGGTAAGCCGGAAAAATTGAGAGTTGTAATATTTGGACGAATATTTATTTTAAGTTTTATTTTTGTGACATTAGTTCGAATTATAATTATGGGAAGTAATTATATCATTTCTTTAAAATAGGTGGATCTGCTGGACGAGAATCTACTGCGGACTTGGGTGATAATTGAGTCCGAGTTTGTCACCTGTGAGTGGAATATATTAAAATTATTTGCATGACATTATTTTTATATTGTAAAGCTTGTTCTTAAAATGAATATTTAAAGTGTTTCCATTTAATGGTTCTCCGAAATAAATGTTTACTACATATAAATATTTTGTTAAGTTATATTTATTCATTTATGCTCCGTATCGATTTTAAAATGGTAAAAGAAATGGTTAATTTCTAAACATGATTTACAGTATTTTTACGTGGATTTCGAGCATGATTTAAAGAGTATATGATTTGATCTTGAGCATGATTTGAAAGGTGCATATATAAGGATTTTGAGCATGATTTTAAGTGTATATTGGTTTCGATCATGATTTTAAGTTTTAAAGAAAATACCCATTCCCTCCTGATATGAGATAGTAGGCCTTTGGGACCCGTCTGAACACACATATAGGCTTTGGGCCGTGTGTTTGGGCGCTTTAGCCCTTTGGGAGCATATGCATGCAGATAGATATTGAGATATAAGACCAGGTGGTCCAGACACGATGTGGTCAGATAGCGCATCATAGCACGTCCGTTAAGATCTAGGTATGAGTTATGCTGCTAAGCATGAGAGGGTACATCCTTTCACTTATCCGTATAGCTCCGGGCATAATGGTACTCAGATAGTACATCATTGCCGTCTATTGAGGTTCGGATGTGACTAGATTATCCCCTGGGTATTTGTTTAAGGATATTTGTAGTACTCAGTATTTGATATTTCAGTATAAGATGATATTTCAATATGAGATGTTTTCTTTTCTTGATTTTGCGGCAGTATCAAATATATTTATGTTCATAATATGATTGAAATGAAATGAATTTTTATATTAAAATATTTGCACAACCGATGCATTTATTTTTGCAAGTATTTTAATTTTCAAAAGCTATTATCTACTCACTGAGCTCACTGAGTTTTATACTCACCCTATTTTATTATAATTTTCCCCTAGAGATTACAGGTACAATAGTTAACGCAGTAGTTCTACATATTTGGAGTCATTTTGGCCACGTGAGGTTGTTTGAGGACATAGAATAATTATTTTCTTTTGGTTAATATATAATCATCATATTTTGGAATTATACTAAGGATGTGATATAAGAATTATGAAACGTGTGTAATATTGGATGTGTTACTGGATGAGACTAATTGAAGTAGTTTGATGTATAATACATTATTCGGGAGTGCTTGTGTTGTAATTATAGCTTTGGGAATGTTATATATTTAGGGGAGGTTAATTTTGGTAGAATTCTTATTAATAAGATGATTTTTAATATTTGAGTTCAATTTCTTAAGATAGATCGCCTCCGGAGATGGGGCGGGTTGTCTCATAACTAGATTAGTTATTATATATTCCTGAAAATATAATTATATCTAGTTTCTAAATAATTTTACAGAATTAAATTCAGACTTCTTGTCTTAAAGATATTAAAGATAAATTGAGCAAAGGTCATAACTGACGGAAATCAACGATTATCGCTAATATTGTTTGAATTAACTGTATTGATCTAGAGGTAACAAGACTATTTATTATATATCATTCAAAATATACATTTCTCTAGTTTCTAAATAAATTTATATTATTAAATTCGGACTACTCTTCTTAAAGTTATTTAAGATATATTGAACAAAGGTTATAAGTGATGGGAATCAGCAAAAGGAAAAAGATTATTCAACACTATCACTAATGTTATTTGAATTAGCTGTATCGATCTAAATGTAACTAGAATAGTTATTATATATTCCTGAAAACATAATTTTCTCTAGTTTCTAATGAATTTTACAGAATTAAATTCGGACTTCTCGTCTTAAAGATATTCAAGATAAATTGAGCAAAGGTCATAACTGACTAGAATCAACGATTATCGCTGATATTGTTTGAATTAACTGTATTGATCTAGAGGTAATAAGATTATTTATTATATATCATTGGAAAGATACATTTCTCTAGTTTCTAAAGAAATTTACAGAATTAAATTCGGACTGATCTTCTTAAAGATATTCAAGATATATTGAATAAAGATCATAAGTGACGGGAATCAGCAAAAGGCAAAAGAGATGGCTCAAAACTTCCAATGACAGGGAAAAATGGCAGCAGAATTTTTTTATTTTAATTTTGAAGCCAACCCGATTGGGTTTTCGAATCGAATTGGGTTTCATCTGATCCAATCACAATCCGATCGGATATTACCTTCAATCCGATCCAATTCTAACTCAATTTTTTCAGATCGAATTGGGTCGGATTTAATCGGATTGGATGTTTTACCCAACCCTAGATTATCTCTACTTTTATGTTTCTAAGTCCCTTTAACTTTGATTGTATATGTTTGTGTGTATTCTTTAGTACTTTATGTATTTCAATGATATTTTGATCATTTCATAGTAAATAAGAAGTCAAATAACAAAACGGACAATATTTTTTAACCTCGAGTAGCTGAAAATCTTAGAAAGGACATAAAGAGTAAAATTATAATTTTAAAAATTTGGTAGGTCTCGTTGATGTGGCATTGACCGCTGACATGTTATTGACTACTGACGTGTCATTGATTGATGATGTAGCATTGATGAAGGCGTATAGAAGCCTATTGTATCTAATAATGAGCTTACAATACATGTAATATATTGAATCATGCATGTTGACTTTTGCATTGAATGATAACGTGGCGGTATATTAGTAGACTCAAAAATGTGCATACCATATATGCATATACATGGAATGACAGCCTTGGTGATGTGTTCCACCCAATCTGAGAGTACCAAGTGGCACAATTCTAAGCGTCTGAATTATTTTCATTCGAATGTCATGATTTATTCATTGTATCTATAAATAGGGGGCTACCCCATTAATTTGACACCCTTCAATCTATTTTTAAGCTTCATTTTCTGTAATTCCTTGTCTATCTTCTATTTTCTATGTATTTTTAATAAAATTTTCATTTTGCCCCCAGTTATAAAATGAGTAGCTAATTTATTTTCAAGCTCGGGTTAACGATGAAGCCTCAACATGATCTATATGATTAATTTAGTAAGTTTATTTTCATTTTCTCTAATTTATTTAAATTATTTTGACTTATCTTGACAAATAGTAATAATCTTTTCTAGATTTTGTACTGGTATAGTGGCTCCCTAGTACAAGATTATTAGTATTTAGCATGGTGAATACTTTATACTAGATTTATTAGAGAAAAACTTCTCCCTAATTTCTATGGATCGCCTTGACTTAGTGTTGACAGAAAATTTATCTTGGTTAATTAGTAAACAATCTTGTAACCTTACCGACAGTTAGATTATTATCACCTAGTACAATGTATTTTTTATACCACATTTAACATAAGGTTATTTTTCTTGGCACAATGAGCACTTGATACTATAGTTATTAGAGTTCGGCTTACGAGGAGTGGAATACCCCCTCATAAATTAATTGGACCTAAAAAGGAATATTAAGCCTATAGTGAAATGTTGAGTGTGAATTCTGAGTCCCAAATACTTTATTGCTTTCATTAATTCCTAATTTATTCATGCCATTTTAATTTCAATTTTAAGATAAAATAAACTAAAACTTTTACTATAAGCCCATAAAATAATAACAATAATAATAACTCTACCTAATTGAAATCTACCTTGCCATAGGATCGACATTTGTCATCATTAATCTATATTGCAATAGATTTGTGCGCTATGAATTCAATAAAATTTACACAACAGCTTGCTTTTGTCCAAAATGAATTAGGTAGACCAAGTAGTCTTCGATGATAACTCTTATCCTCTTTGAAGACTCCCGCTTATCCGTTTTACCACTCCATTCTATTGAGGAGTGTATGCCACCGCAGTCTGCTCTCTCGAATATCTTCGTGCTTATAGAATGAAAGAAACTCGCTGCTTGCATACTCTCCACCATTATCTATCATTAACACTTTATTCTTTTCTTAAATTTAAGCTCAACCCGCGCTTTGAGTTCCTTGTATACTAAACTACATCTGCCTTTTCTTAATTGAAAGTACTCAATATCTTAAAGAATAATCATCAATAAAAGTCACAAAGTGCTTTGCTCCTCTTTAGGATAAATCCAGTGAACCAAGTCTATAATATTTTTATTTCTATCATTAGATCTACTAAACTTCAATCTATACTACTTACTTGCAACACAATACTTGTAAAACGGTAAGTTCATGGATTTGAGCCGTGGAAGCAACTTTCACTTAGAGATCATCTCCAAACCTTATTATGACATAAAACTTAGTTTGAGATGCCACATCAACGCCGACTCATCTCTATTTGATGCGACACATGCATCAGCTTCTTGTAATATTTCTCCTTTAAGTATGAATAGATTCACACCAATTTTTTCTGCTTTTATTAATACAAGTGTGCCTCTAACTATCTTGATGATCTCATTTTTCACATGAGTTTTACCCAAGACTATCTATTTATCCTAGAGATAATAGATTATTCTCTAGGCCTTTAATATGTCGTACCTCCTGAATTGTGTAAATTGTACCATTAGACATTTTTATTTTAATAGTACTAATACTAGCAATCTCCAAGGCATGGCCATCTCCTATGTATATAGATCCTCCTAAGATAGGTTCATATATGTGAAATAATTTTCTCTTAGAGGTCATATGCCATGTTGGTCCTAAGTCTATAAGCCAAACATTAGCTAACCACTTCCTGCCATCTACAACAGTTGCTGCCTCCATGTAGAGAATTCTACTATCATCAGAAGTACTTGCTACACAACCATAAGAATTTTATAACTCATGTGCTTTATTGTCTGTATTCTTCTGATTATTACAATATGCTTTCTTGACATTCCTTTCTTACCATAATTAAAGCATTTGATATTCTTCTTACTTCTTGATTTTGATCGACCATGATTGTGACTCCCACTGGGCCATGTTCCGTTGATCTTCATCTTGTCATCGATAGCACTTCTGCTTGCTGCAAACTTATCTGCCTATCTCTATTATTTTTCTACCTACTCTTCTCATTTAATATAGAGGTTGCAATATTGTCGAAGACTAGGTTTTCCATTTGGTTGCTGTTCATCAGATTGATCATAAGTTGATCATACGAATCTGGTAGACTTTGAAGTAAAAGTTATGCATGTTTATTTTTTTCTATTTTATAATCCAACATTGTGAGTGTGAAAATAGAATATTCAAAGTGTTAATATACTCAATTACCAATGTCGATTCTACTATTCGAAGAGTATTGAGGCTCCTCTTCAAGAAGATCTTATTGTGCAGCGACTTGACTTCGTACATTTTTTGAGAATATCTCATATTTTGTTTGCCATCTTTTTCTCTTCTACGCTAAATAACACATCATCAGTCAGTGCTAAATGTAGATCAATAATAGTATTACCATCTATATCCCTCCATTTGGCATTATTAGTTATTTATCTGGGCTTTCTCCAATTGCTACCAGGTAATTATTTTTCTTTGAAATAACTTTCATCTTTTTTTTTTTCACAATGAGAAATTATTCTTGTTGAACTTCTCAACTTCATATTTTGTTGCCATCACCTTTACCACGAACTGCCTTTGCTAGAATCAACTCTCACCGTTTCATGTGAAGAGTAACTACATATGTGAACGGTAACTATATATAGAAACAGTATTGTATACATAAATAGTACTATATGTGAACAGTAATCAGTATACGTGAACAATATCCCAACTCTAAAAATACAACCATGCTCTAATACTAATATTAAGAAATTGATGGGTAAATCAAGAAACAACCAAAATGAAATTAGAGTAAAATGAATAACAAATAGACATAGAGGACACCTGAAATTACATGGTTCGACTTTTAGTTTATATTCATAGTTGAAGACAGAAGAAAAATATTTTACTAGTGATGTGGAGTATACAAGTATTATAATATTTTATCTCACTACCAAAAACTCCAATATACCAAATACTCTCACTTACTAAACTCTCAAATAAGTTCTCTCACTATCTTCAGCTTTAGCTCACTTTACATAGAACCGGACGTCAAATAAGGGTACGAAGCCCTCCTTATATAGGCAAATTTTTTTTTTTTTCTCGATAGTCAAGACGACACCATCAAAATTGGCGGGTCGTGTTGAAAATGTTGATGGCATGGCACCGCCCTTTGTAGAAAGGCGGTGCCGGTCTTGACTTTGACAATTATGCCATAATTTAGGTAGTGTTTTCTTTTTATCTAAAGTCTAAATGGGTCTTAATATTACTCGAAATCCGAATGAGTCCGAATCCATATATCTGAAAAATATATTTGTTTTTTTTTCTTTGACGTCTGAATATAAGTAGCAAGTTGTTTATTTTTATAAGTTGAAAACATCTTAATTCTAATATTTTTACACTTATGACCTTGAAAATGTTATATATATATTTTAAGTTTAAATAAGTATATATTTACAATATTTTCTAGTACAATAATTTTTATATGTTATAAATGTTTATAAGGTAAGCATTTGATATATAATTCATGAAAAATAGTTTTGATAACATTATTTTTTTATAATTTAACATAATATTTATACATAAAAGTTGTTATTTAATAATAAAAAATTTGTTTAAAATTCAAATTCAATGTGTATTAAGTATTTAATACCAAATACAATTTAAGATCAAGAGAAATTCTAATATATTATCTATTGAGGTTATTTGTGAGAAAAAATAAATAATTTTCCATTCAAATATTTTATCATTCAGATAAAAGTTAGGAAATTTTACTTTTTCCATTCAGATGAAAATGTCTTACAATAAGACTTCAGATGCAAAAACAAATAAACCAAAATATCAAAACATCTTAAATTAAGTCAAATTAAGACTTCAGACAAAAAAAAAAAAACCCATTAGTTTTATTTTCATGGAATAGGGTTATTATTTTGGATAATTCAATAGACACAAGGCTTCTTTTTAGCTGAAGGTTTTTGCAAAACTAGACAAAATTTAAGGGAGGGAACTAGGAATTCAAGTTAAAGTTTTAGGAATTATATAATCTTTTGTATTGCCAGCCTCATTGTCAAAGTCCACCATAATATTTCTATCATTCGTCCATATATAACATTCAAAGATTGTGTTTGCTTTTGATGGGATTAATTAGTTTACTACAATTATTATTGCTCACTGTCTAGATATAAATCAATACATATTCATGTTTGATTGCTTATCTTGTTGTAAATTAGTAATCCATGTGTGTTTATGCTTGTAGTTTTTTTATAGCACATTTGTAGGACGTTTCTGTAAATTGATAGTCTGAGCTGTACTTTTATACTGGTTGGCTTAACATACAAGACGGAAAATGGAATTAGCATGTGTTTTAATGT
The DNA here is from genome assembly GCA_025617385.1 of Murraya koenigii. Classification (NCBI taxonomy): domain Eukaryota; kingdom Viridiplantae; phylum Streptophyta; class Magnoliopsida; order Sapindales; family Rutaceae; genus Murraya; species Murraya koenigii. The sequence continues at coordinate 36,357,956 of CM046811.1, forward strand.
TTGTTAGATGCCCAGTCCATTTTGTATAATACTAGTAAAATCTCTGTAGTTTACCTTTGGTAGCCTATCTACAATTTATCTTCTTTTTTTTCTATTAATTTCGTCGTTGTTGGAATATTTCACCGAAAACATAACGGAAGAAAACGATTGTGATGTTGGATAGAAATCAATGATACTGTGGCTTGGTTGGTAGACGAAAATGATGAAGATGATTATTGCACGTCAGTGATGATGATTATTACAAATCTAGTTTTATATCCATGTTGCAATTTATGTAAAATGTTGTAATTACTAATTCTTAATAAATTATCTGACTGCTTGTGAGGTATTGCATTTAGATGAGATATTTGAAGGCTCATTCAAATGATGAAATAGAAGGGCCGAGGTTATAGAAAAGGGAATTTTGTTCAGAATTTTCTACAAAACGTGGAAAGAAAGGTATTTAAATAAAAGAATTGGGAATATAATCATCAAATTATTTTTGTTTGCATTAGTTAATTTTGTTTCAATTCTGAAATTTAATTATTAAGTTAATTTGTGACGTTCAGATATAAGATGGCTCGCTTGTTAGCAAGAAAGAACAATTATGGTAGTATACAAAATTTGGTGACGATGTTGCAACTGATTATGGTTGTGTACGTTGCTATATGTTCCCATCGTTACGTAACTTGAACGAACATTTGAAATTCCTAAGTCGTACTATAAGGTTTATCAACTATTAAACTTTATTATGGTTTGGTGATCAATGAAAGTGATGTGAAAGGTTTGCATAATTTAGAATAGATAGACAAACTTTTCAAAAATTCTATAAGCTTCTTCTTGAGTCAGTACTGCATCAATCAGCCGGCTGCCTTTATTGCTTAGAATGTAGATTAAAGCATCATCTTTTTAGGATTTATTTTAATAACGGAGATATTGAGTTCAAATCGTAATCAACACGATGGCATAAAACTTGGGGCCACTGTTTGAAGTTTCTTTAAAATCAATCATGAAGCCATACGCTTAAATTTCTAATGCCTTTGATTCTGAACTGTGCTGGATAAAATAAAGGCTTTATGGATTATATAATGCGAGATGCTAAGGAATTGCTTTTATCTGTCCTGCCTTATTTTGCAACGTACACTCGGTACTGTACTATTAGGGAATTACATTGAATAAATTTGTCAGAATTGCAAAACTACCTTAATTTTGAAATTTGGTTTTCATCATTTTGTAGGTTGTTGGTTCCTCATATATCCTAGGGTATTTTCTTGGAAGTTCGGAAGCTCTGGATTAAGGGTTGTAAAGTAATTTTCCTTGATGCACCTCTGTTATTTGAGGCCAAGATAGATAAGTAGACGAACCCCATTGTTGTCGTATGGGTTAAACCTGGTACACAGCCTGAGCAACTTATGACCAGGGATAGAAAAAGTGTGGAGGATGCTAGAAATAGGTTAAATGCTCAGATGCCGCTGGAAATAAAAGGAAACAAAGCAGAGATAGTCATTGATAATAACAATGGATCACTCGATGACTTGAATGAACAGGTCCAGAAGGTATTATTCGAGATCAAGAGGTCCTTGACCTGGATTGAATTCTCGCTTTCAAGATAGAGAGCCTTATCAACTCTTGTTTCTGTCATTGTGGGTATTCTGATTTTCATAAAAGATTTATAGTAATATTTTACGCCATTGATGATCAACTCAAGCTTATACAATGCTTGACACTTACCATTGCTTTTTGTTTGTATTTCATTACGACAGTATATCTTTCATCTCGGCTTGGGATTAGATCTTAATTAGTAAAAGTGCTTCTTTTGTTCACTTGAATAAGTTAAATGCTTCTATTTGTTCAATTATATGGCTCTTATTATGACTGAATTCTTTTTTCAATTTCCTCTCATTGGATGTTTAATTTAAGTTCCAAGCTAGATTGTGTATGATTATGACGCTGAGTGATTCTGAAGTTGGGGTTGTATTGATGAGTAACTTCAACTGACTAAAATTAAGGAAATTGTGAGAAATATTGTGCATGTGAAAACACCTGCTTGCTGATGTTGCCCTTTCTTGAGTAATACAAGACATAATGCCTTTGTATCAGTTTTAGTGGAAGTCTAATTAGGAGAAAAAGTTCCCCTAGTTGAGAAGAACTTCTGTTCATTCTTTCAATGAAGAGCAGATTGAAATGATATCTCTATTTCTATCATTTTCTACATCCATACATATATCCATGGGTTTATTGTTTAGGGTTTTGCTTGCTAGCAGGCTTCATTTGGGATGACAGATTTTTCTAAAAAGTTAAAATACATGTTATGCAACTCAAGGGGAGAACGGGAGTAAATTGAATTTTTAAAATTTAAGCTAAACAAACCACACAACAATTTACTAATACCTTAATGATATAAAAAATAAAAAAAATTTAACAATGCTCAAAATAAAAGAATAAGAGAAGAGAAAATAAACACAATGATTTTTACATTGCGATTTCACTATCCAAGCCTCCCAAGACTTCGGATTTTTACAATTAACTTCTAAGGTATCAATAAGCCTTTACACCAAGAGATTATTTTTCAATCTCTTTATTCAAGTGTTTCTTACACTTATACACTCACAACTTTTACAAATAATCAAGGATTACAACAAACACTCTCTTTTAGAGTTGATATATAAATAATAATACAATATAGATTTGATATATGATTATTTACAAAATAAAAGCTCAAAATCTATTATACGATCTTGTTTTGCTTGCTTAAGTTTTTAGAAATAGATTGGATTTGATTTTATATAATTTGAACTGAAAATATAATTTTTCTTGACAAAAACCCGCAGGGAAGAAGTTAACCGCTTAATTTAGCTAGCTAGCTACTTGCTATAATGAAGCTATCGTTACAATTTAAATTTTGCTACAGTAAACTATTTCAAGAATTACAATTGAGCCCAAAGCTTTTACTAATTGTACTACAACCCAAACAATCATAAATATTTACAAATAGGTACACTTTAGAATTTTTAAATAATAATCATTATTCTCAATATCTGTTAAAATTATGTTATGGCTCAAAACTTTATAAGACTTTTTAAAAAAACTCTTTTTAGAATTTTAGCCCAATGCTTATTGAATTTAAAGTTATAGAAAAATTTTCAATTTAATCCAAAATCTTAAAAATATTCAAATCCACAAAATAGTTCTCTTATAAATATAAAACCTTTGGTTTATGAAAAATAATTACTTATAAAATTAAATACTTTGAGCTTCTGAAGTGCTAAATTATTTATATATTAAATCATAATGGCTTTATAAGAATTGTCGCAATAATAATTCCGTTGAGTGAAACTTCCTTTTTTATCAAGCCGTTGTACGTTAAATGTCTTAAACTTGATTTTACTTGTATAAATATTATATTTTACGAACTAGTGAAAAATGTGAAATACAATATTAAGTAAATTACTTAAGACACATTTTTTGTATCATCAAAATTACAATATGTATATAGCCCTTTAGGCTAATAATCTTCTCCTTTCTTACGACAACAAACATCTCATGTATTTTGAAATTTATACTCTCCCTTAATATATGGGATCCATGAGTCAATAATAAATATAAATCCCTCTGAATATTGCAAAAGCATGCATCAATACTAAAATACATATTACCTGTTCTGCAAAATACATGACTTCTCCCCCTTCATCATCAAAATGACTATCAAATCATGCTAAGACCACAATGGTTAAGAGATTAAAATCAAACATAATTAATTAAATACTGAAAGCATTCAAGAATCCATAAAACATCATCTAAATATAAGGCATCCAAATATTTAACAACAACCATCCCAGCAAAATATCCAAATAGCAAGCAAGAATCCTCAAACTATAGTTAAGAAAAGAAATAATACATGCATATGAGAGTGTAGGTGCATAATAAAACAAAGGATAAAAAATGCTAGGGAGGTGGTTGAGAAGAAAAAATAGTAAAGAGAAAAAGCAAACAGTAATTAGACATAAAATCACACTATTAAAAGTAATAAAAAAGAAAAATTATATTTTCTAGTAGTTGTGATTATGGCTTATATCTTCCTCTGGTTTTATATCTAGTAACGGATTGAACACCTTTTATGGGTCAAGGTTAGGCCTCCCATCCAGAGGAAGATGGTGGTGGAAATCATAAATATGCTCAAACACCTAAATGTAGATTTTCAAGATTTTGAGTGAAATGGTTTGAATGATTGATTTTGGTAAGAAAATGAGTGAAAAGTAAAGAAATTTTAAGAGGAAATGGATAGAAACCCATGGGTTAGAGAGAAAGTGATGAGAGTTTGAAGAAGGCATGAAAAATTTAGAGGAAATTGGGTCAAACATATAACTAATCTATCATGCATATACATAACACAATTATAAAATATGTAAGCATTCAAATATTGAGAATTCAAGAATATCAATTCTTTATCGTGCTTAGGCATTAAATAATCATTAAGAATCATCAACTAATCAATTTTAATAGTCTCAATAACATGAATAGAGACATTAATGTGAAAAGTTCATTATCCCAGGTTCATGCCAAATTTTTTAAAATTGCTCTTTGCAAAGAGGTTTTGTAAAAATATCAACAAGTTGTTTTTCCATAGAGATACATTCTAGTGCAATATTCATTTTGAATATAATATCTTAAGAAATTATGTTTAATCTCTATATGCTTAGTCCGAGAATGTTGAATGAGATTCTTTGATAGGATTATAGCACTAGTATTGTCACACATAATAGGAATTCGATTAAGGCTAATATCATAATCTCTAAGAATTTGTTTCATCGAAAGAGCTTGTGTACAACAACTACCTTTGGGAATATATTCTGTCTTGGTGGTTGATAGCACAATCAAATTTTGTTTCTTACTAAATTATAAAACAAGTGCATAACCTACGAAATGGCAAATTACACTAGTACTTTTCTTATCAACCCTATAACCGATAAAATCGACATCCAAATAATAGATTAAATCTATATGAGTACCTCTAGGGTACCAAAAGCCAATATCTACGATTCCACTCAAATAATAGAAAATATTTTTGAAAGTAAGTAAATGAGATTCCTTGGGGCATTATTGAAATCTTGCATACAAACAAATACTAAACATGATATTAGGTCTACTAGTAATTAATTAAAGTAAAGATCTAATTATACCTTGATACATTTTTATGTCAATCGCTTTACTTTTTTCATCTTATCAAACTTAATTGTTGTGCTCATTGGAGTACTCTTGGTGTTTGACCCATCAATATCAAATCTGTTAAGTAGATCTTTGACATATTTAGCCTGATAGATGAAGATTCATTCTTTATTTTATTTTATTTGTAGTTCAAGTAAGTACTTCAACTCTCTCATTATACTCATCTCAAATTTCTTACTCATATAAAATGAAAAATCATTGCACAAAGACACATTATTGGAACAAAAAAATAATATCATCTATATAAATTTGAATAGTAAATATATCTTGGATCTTATATTTAATAAACAGAGTAGCATAAGCTTTTCTCATTGAAAAACCATTATCCATCAAAATATTTTTAAGCCTGTCATATCATGCTCTAGCTTGTTTTAAACTATACAATGTTTTTGATAATTTGCAAATATGATCAAAAAATTTTGCATTTTCAAAACCAAGAGTTGTTTCACATAAAATTCCTCCAACAATAACTATTCAAAAATGCAATTTTAACATTCATTTGATATAAAATGAAATCTTTAAGATATACAAATGCTAATAACATTCTAATTGATTCTGTTTTAGCTACTGGTGCAAATATCTTAATTGGCGCTAGAAAGTGTATATTTTATAGGGGTGTAAATTATTATTTTCTCACTTAAAATGTTAATTAATGTGCGCATAACTCACATTTTATCTTAATGCTCTTCATATATAATTTTACGTAAAATATATTTTTATTATCTTAATTATTATATTGTGTTATTATAGGTATATTTTGGAAAAAAAGCAGAATCAATGCTAAAAATAGGAAATAAAAAATATGGATAAAGTATATTATTAGAGCTATTTAGAATTAAATAATAATAATAATAAAGTGTGGACCTATGTATAATTGTGTAAGTCAAGTGATAACTGACACTTTGTATTTTGACTTATTTTTTAATTATAATAATAAAATATATTATATTAATAAAATAATTAAAGAAGATGATTGAAAGGAAGCAATATTTCGACTATAAAAGGAAGAGCTGAGTGAGGAGATGTACATCAAAAAAAGATAGACATTAGACTCTGAAATTTTCTTCTGGCTTTGTTTCTTTTTCTATTTATTCTATTCTCAATTTTTCATGTAATATATTTAAAAATCAGTAAATAAAATGAGTGTTTTTCTTTCCATTATAACTGGCTAATTTACGAAGCTAGGGTAAAGGGTAAAGCTCAAGAATTTAAATTATAGAATTAATATCTCTCTCAAGTGTCTTCAAAGTCTATTTTATTTAATATATATTTATTATTTTTTTATTTTTATTTACCAGATATTTTTATGTCATATTAATTTATAAACTTAGATCCCATTAGATTTATATGATATTTTGATATTATGTCAATACTTCAATTTAGTTATGAGACATCATGTACTTCATTCCTATATTTATCCATAAAATTGGTTACTTAAGAATTAAATAACATAATATTTAACTAGTAAATAAAATACAAAATATAAATATGAGAGAAAATTATGAACATAATTTAAATATCAATAGTGAATTTTATAGCCTTAGCACTTTTTAAATTAGTAATCCTTTTTCTATTAATTTTTTTAATAATTGACTACTAAATTTAAAATTCTTTGTGGTTAGACTCCGGACTCACCGGGCTTTATTATAACTAGACACTCTTATACTTAAAAGTAAATCAAACACTTTTGAACCATGTCAAATTTTTAATAACGCAGAATTTTTAAAACTTAGTTTCATTTTATTATATATTATATTTTTTATTTTTTTATTTTATCTTTTTCTTTTATTTTAAATTTGACATCATTTTGTCTTTTTCTTTTGCTTTAACTTTCATCCCTTTATCTTTTGTTGGTATTGTAAAATTTCCATTAGCCCTCTATTTTCTCTCAAAATTATAAAAATACTATAAAATTCTTGAAATTTTTCATTTTTATCTAGAACACATTGAATCGAATTGGACTTAGATTTATGGACTTATGACTTGATCTTTCTTGTACTTTTAGAATCAATTTAGACATTTAGACTTGGACTTTTAAATTTCTGTAATTTAATTTTCACATTTAATCATATAGCTAGTTCAATTGCCTTTTTAGTTATTTCATTTTCAATTATTTATTTTTTAGTTATTAATTTTCTTGTATATTAATTTGTGTGATTTTTATTCCATATTTATTTTTTTGTTTTATTATTTTCTATGACTGATTCAACCGCCTATTTAGTTATTTAATTTTTTGTTTATTTAATGTAATGTAATTTTTATCTTTTGTACATTTATATTTTGTTGCACATTTAATTTTCAATTTTTTTAATTTTTATATCGTGTTTTTATTCTTGTAATTTTATATTTTATATTTATTTAATTTTTAGTATGTTTTTATTTTATTTTTCTTAATTTAATTATTATTGTTTTTCTTCATTTGCTTATGTATTTAATAATTTTCTTAATTTTCATATACATATCATCATCATTGCATGAGACATTGGTCTCGAACTTTAAGAAGCATGTTAATTCAAAAATCTCAATCACCACCAAAAATCATAGAATAGGTATATGGAGAAAATATTTTGAACTAACTTAATCCATAAATTGATCAAGAAAACAATCATTCTCAGCAAGATGAACACAATCTAAATCAACCATGAACGTTGAGAGATTACATGAATTCAACAAGAACTGAAGCACCTTCATGTATAGTGTTTCCACCTGTAGCTTCTTGACTCAATTTTAAACTGGATATTATCCAACTTTTACCAACATTTCATGGTTTAGAATCTGAGAATCCATACTTGCATTTAAGAGATTTTGAGGAAGTTTGTAATACATACATAGTTTGATTAAAGCTTTTCCCTTTTTTACTAAAAGATAAAGCTAAAACTTGGCTATAAAATCTCATATCTAAATCAATGAGAACAACGAATAACATGCAAGAATAGTTTTTGAAAAAAAAATTTCACCCTAAAGAACAAATTCTTTCAAAAAATAAATCACCATTTTCACTTAAAAGTCAGGAGAAACTTTTTTACCAATATTGGGATAGGTCTAAAGAATTACTTAACATTTGCCTACACCTTGGTTTTGAAATATGGAGATTAGTGTCATATTTCTATGAGGGACTAACATTATAAAGCAACAGATTATTGAAATGATGTGTAATTGTGAGTTTAGAGATGAAAATCCTGATAATGCATTAGATTATCTTGATCAACTAGCTGAAAATGCACAATATTAGGATACTATTGGTTCTTATGAATAATCAAGTAAACCCTAGCCATTACCAACTAGTCGAGACATATACAACCTTAAAGAAGACCATGACCTTCAAGCCAAATTTGCATTATTAGCTAGAAAAGTTGAAATATTAGAGTCGAAAAGGAATGATCATATTAAATATGTTTAAGATGCTTCATGTCATGTTTGTAGTTCCACTGATCATTTTACGCAGGACTGTCAAACTTTGTCAACTCTTAAATAAAGTTTACATAAACAAGTGAATATTACAAAAAATTTCAAAATGCTGAATCTCAATCCATATTCATAGACATACAACTCTCGTTGGAGAAACCAACTAAATTTTAGTTGAAGGAATGACAATCATGCACAAACTTCGCAACCACCTCCACACACCAGAATTTTTGAAATCCTCAGAGTTATCCACCTTATGTCCCACTACCTAGAAAAAATTTTGAAGACATATTGCATTCATTCATTGAAAAACAAGAGTTAATCAATAATTAAACTATGCAAACCTTGACCAATTTGATAGAAACCATCTTAAAACTTACATCAATTCTTATTATTCATGAAAAAGGTTAATTTTTCTTCTTAACCTAAACTAAACCCTAAAAGTCAATAACATCCTTAAATAAGTAGTATTGAAAACCAAAATATAAGTCAAGTGAAATAAGTTATAACTCTTCATAGTGGTAAAGTTGTCAAAAAACATATTCTTAATCCTCGTGAAATTGGTAAAGATTCAATTTCAAAGAGTAAAGTATTGTTTGGCGAACCAGTAGTCTATGAAGAATTAACCAACTCTCCTCTTGTTTTATGAAGTCTTAAAGCAAATGAAATTTAACATTTCTTTATTAGACATCATTAAACAGGAACCATCTTATGCTAAATTTTTGAAAGATTTGTGCACTGTAAATAAAAAGAAACGTAAGGTACAAAAGAAAGTCTTTCTCACATAATAGGTAAGTTCCGTTCTCTCAACTAATAATACTTTGAAATAAAAAGATCCTGTTTGTCCAACTATTTCTTACATTATTAGGAATCATAAAATTGAACATGCCTTGATCTTAGAACTAGTGTTAATTTTCTTCTATATTTTGTGTACCAATAACTAAATCTTGGTGAGTTAAAACCTACTTCTACTATCATTTTACTTGTTGATAAGTCAATTAAGGTAACAAAAGGGATAATTGAAGATGTATTGGTTCATATTGATAAATTCATATATCTTGTGGATTTTATTATTTTGGAAATAGAACTAATTGCTGATGAATGCAAGCAAATTCCTATAATATTAGGTCGACCATTTTTTAACTACTACTAATACGTTGATTAATTATAGAAATAAAGTGATGAATTTATCATTTGGCAATATGAAGTTGGAACTCAATATATTCAACATGTGTAGACAACCTCATGAAAAAGAAGATGAAGATAATGTGACTGCGGATATTGAACTCATTAAACCAATCATGGAAGAACACATTCAGGATGAGAAATTTACAAATTCTATGGAAATTTTTTTGCTAGTTCATTTGAATCAAGTAATACTACTAATATATATTCTATACTTAATTCTACGTAGGTATCTGGAGATGACAACAGCTAGTTAGAACTTGAAGATATGAAACAAATTGAAAAGACAAAAGAAGAAGAAACATCGAAGCTTAAAATGAAACCTTTACTAAAAAAAAAAATTAAAATATGCGTATCTTGGAGATCAACAAACTTATCCACCGGCAAATTCTTTCTAACTCACAAGCAACCAAGAAGATAAGTTACACATTGTTCAAAAAATGCATAAGGCTGTAATTGGTTGGACCTTAAAAGACATTAAGGGTATTAACATACATATAATACACTTAGAGAAAAATGCTAAAATAACCCGTCAACCACAAAAAAGATTAACCCTCACATGAAAGAAGTAGTAAAGAATGGGGTCCTTAAACTACTAGATGTAGAAATTATTTATTATATTTCTAATAGTAAATAAGTAAGTCCAACGCAAGTAGTACCAAAGAAATTTGGAGTAGCTGTTGTAAAAAGCGAAAAAGGTGAACTAATCCCAACACGCATCCTACCTAGCTGGCGCATGTACTTCGATTATAGAAAGTTAAATTATGCCACTAAAAAAGACCATTTTCCCATTTCATTTCTAAATCAGATTCTAAAAAGAGTATCAGGATACTCCTAGTACTGCTTTCTTGATGACTACTCATATTATTATCAAATTCTTATAGCCTTAGAAGACCAAGAGCAGACTAAATTCACATGCCCATTTGGAATATTTGCATTTAGGTAATTGAATAGGTAAGTCCAACACAAGTAGTACCAAAGAAATTTGGAGTAACTGTTGTAAAAAGCAAAAAAGGTGAACTAATCCCAACACGCATCCTATATAGCTGGCGCATGTACTTTGATTATAAAAAGTTAAATAATGCCACTAAAAAAGACTATTTTCCCATTTTATTTCTAAATCAGATTCTAGAAAGAGTAACAGGACACCCCTACTACTGCTTTCTTGATGGTTACTCCTATTATTATCAAATTCCTATAACCTTAAAAGACCAAGAACAGACTAAATTCCCATGCCTATTTGGAATATTTGCATTTAGGAGAATTTCTTTTGGACTTTGTAACACTCCTGTAATATTTCAAAGATGCATGTTAAGCATTTTTAGTGTGTTTAAAAATTCTTTTAATAATTATTTTGATACTTTGGAAAAAAAATTTTAAAAGTGTAAAAATAAATGTCTTGTTTTAAATTAGAAAAAATGACATTTCATGACTATTTCTGAAATTGTTTTAGGATATGTCATTTCTTCTAATGGAATTGAAGTTGATAAAGCCAAAGTTAAAGTCATCTCAAAATTACCTTCACCAAAGATAGTTAGGGAAGTTCGATCATTTTTAGGACATACAGGTTTTTATAAAAGGTTTATAAACGACTTTAGTATTATATCCATACCACTTTGTAACCTCCTAATTAAAGACACACCATTTGAACGGACCGAAGATTGTTAGAAAGCTTTTGAAAAAATAATCAATCTTTTCACAACAACCCCTATAATGCAATTCTTTGATTGGACTTTACCTTTTGAACTAATGTGTTATGCTAACGATTATATTGTTAGAGCTGTTTTAGGTCAAAGAAAGGAAAGTAAGCCCTTTGTCATTTACTACATAAGTAGAACTTTGAATAGTTCTCAAATGAATTACACCACAACTGAAAAAGAACTACTTGCTATAATATTTGCATTGGATAAATTTCGATCATATTTAATTGGATCATCTACCATTATTTATTCTGATCATGTTGCTATTAGATATTTAATGCCTAAATAAGATGCCCAACCAAGATTAATATTATGGATTTTGCTAATCCAAGAATTTAACTTGACAATCGAGGACAAAAAGGGTGCTGAAAATGTTATTGTAGGCCACCTGTCAAGACCTAAAAATGAGTCATCAATTCATAAAACACCTATCATACACAATATGCCTTGGTATTCTACCATTGTTAATTATCTTGCAACTTGTGAAATACTATTTGATTGGAACTCCGGAAATAAGAAGAAATACTTAATAGTGGTCAAAAGTTTTTATTGGGCTGATCCATACCTATTCAAGTACTATACTGATCAAATTTTTCGAAGTTGCGTACCAAACAATGAGGTAAGTCGTATCATTCAATTTTTTCATTCTAAAGCATGTGGTGGCCACTTCTCTTCAAAAAAATAACTGTAAAAATATTACAGTGTGGATTTTATTGGCCTACATTATTTAAAGATTCACATGCATTTTGTAAAATATGCAAGAATTGTCAAATGTTAGGGTCCATCTCAAAGAGAAACATGATGCTTTTAAATCTCATTCTTGTTATTGAAATATTTGATTATTGGGAAATTGATTTTATAGGCCATTTTCCATCATCATTTGAATTTGTATATATTTTGGTTGCTATTGATTATATTTCAAAATAGATTGAAGTAATTCTTTATCGAGCATACTGACCACAAAACTAAGATTCGCTTCTTAAAGAAAAAATCTTTTGAACAGATTTGGAATCTCTCGAGCTATTATCAGAGATGGAGATAAACATTTTTGTAGTAAATCATTAAAGTCTTTAATAAAGAAATATAGAATTACACACAAAGTTGTTGCTCCTTATGACCTTTAAGTAAGTGGTTAATTTGAATTAGCAATTAGGGAAATAAAACATATTTTAGAAAAAATGGTTAACTGCACTTTCGGCTTAAGTCACAAAGATTGTTCTCTTCGATTGATTGACGCACTTTGAGCTTACTCGCATCACGCCTAAAATATCTTTGGGAATGTCACTCTATCGACTAGTTTATGGTAAACATTGCCACTTACCAATTGAGCTTGAGAATAAATAATTTTAGGCTGTTAAAACCTTTAATTCAAATCTTGGTGATGCTAGTAATATGCGTAAATTGTAATTGAATGAACCTGAAGAATTGAGAAATAATGCATATGAAAATTTAAAAATTATTAAAGCAAGAACCAAAGTTTTTCATAATAAAAAAATTTTTCAAAAAATATTTGAATTTGGTCAAAAAGTTTTGTTTTATAATTCTCTTCTTTATTTGTTTCCAAGAAAGTTAAAGTCAAGGTGGAGAGGCTCATTGGTTGTAAAATGTGTATATCTATATGGGCCATAGAAATAAAGAATCCAAATGATGGTGTAATATTTAAAGTTAATAGTCAAATATTAAAACCATATCTAGAATGCCAACCACATGAAGAAGACATCGAAATCAACTTGAGTAACCCACCAAATCTTGATTAAATTTTTAATATGTGACTAATTTCTTTTTTATTTCTGATCCATTTATTTCTTACATACCTAGATTTGGAAAAAGCACATACGCTTTTCATGAATGTCGTAACTATGTAAGACGAAATTGTAAGATCCTACATTGTAAATCTTTATGAATAGTTTCTAATACTCGTGAAAATAAAATTAAATTCATTAAAGATGGCATAAATAAAGAATCGTTAGATGATATCTTACGATATCTCGAGATGCATCGAAGCGGATATATACAACATGCAATTCAAATGTATTGGACATTATTCTCAAAAGAAAGCACACAATTTAGTCTCAGGATTCTGACTCAAAAAGACCTTGTTTGCCAGTTTATAAGAAAACTAGATAAGAAGCTTATTATCGACCCATAAAGTGCGTTCAAGCCGTTACTAGATATAAAACTAGAGGAATATATGAGCCACAGTTACAACTACTAGTAAATATATTTTTCCTTTTAATAATCTTTTATTTTATGCATTATTACTTTTAAGAGTGTGGTTTATGTCTAATTACTGCTTTCTTTTTCTTTTTACTGTTTGCTTTTAAAATATAAGTCAAAACTTCATGCATCATTTGACAAGTATAACACTTTATTTACTACTGACAAATCCTGACAAATTATTTTTTAATATTATTTCAATAGCAGCATCTTCGAATAAACAATTTAAAAATATTTATATGTTTTATGAGTTTCGCTATGGGAAGTACAAAGAGTTTGTTGAGGCAATTGTAGATCTTGGCCGTGTCATAGTAGAGAGAAACTTATACTTAGTATATGGAGAAGGTAATCTTGGGTTATCCAAAACTTGTTTCAAAAATAGCTTTCATTAGAAGAAACCAAGAGCTAGGCATTATCCCAAAAGCCCTTAAACCTCTAGAATGCCTACCCATCCCACCAATTAAATAAGAGTTAGTAGTCTAAGGTATGCAAGAGAGAATATCCAAAATTTTAGATCATGCCGATGCTTTCATCTTTTTGTCGGGCAATCTTGCAATTTTGGAGGCACTAATTACATTTGCATCTTGGGCCCATTTAAACATTCATCAGAAACCCATCAATTTGTTAAATGTTAATAATTTTTATAATAGCTTGCTCACATTTCTTAACCATGCAATTAAAAATTATCTTATTCCTCCCACAATTAAAAAAAAAAAATCTCTATTATGCTCCTACTGCTAATAAGTTACTTAAGCTTTTACAAGCTTACAAATTTGAGCTAGAACTTAGGACTTTGGTATTAGATTGGTCAACTGAAGATGCTAGCAGTAACAGTTGTAAGAAGTGCAAATTAGATTTAAATCTCTCTTTATATATATATTTTTAGTGTTCATGTGATGCCTTCTAAAGTATACTTCTTTTCTTTAAGACATTGTGGAAAATGTTTCATCCAGATTGAGGGAAGGGAATATTTTCACTAATTTTTATTGTAAAAACTAACTTTGGATAAATTTTGAGTCGAAAATAGCCAAATATAGAGTGTAATGGTTGTAAAAATACATCTTCTTATTCTTAGAGTCTTATATTTTTTCTTTTAAAAAAAATTAATGTTTCTTCTTCTATGCTTCTACAACAACTTCAGATATGATCTTCTCTACTTCTTTTATGTTTATTTTCTCTTTTTCTCATTTTTCCATGCATGTCTTTAAGTTATAAAATATTTAGAATAATATTTAGATAAGGTTGGAAGGTGGGGATAGTTAATATAAATTGTAAATATTTGTGTTTACTTATTTTTCTTTTAAAAAAATCCAAAAAAATAATTTATTTTAACTGTCTAAGATGGCTATATAAAAAGCCACTACTTTTGAGACGTATCCTAATAGTTCAGTCTATATTATATTCTGATTTTGAAATCTATAGCAAGTTGTTTTTGCTCCCTATTCTTTAAATTACTTAAATTTATAAATTCTCCATTTAATAATCACTAATTAAATCGTTTTGTCATTTATTTATTTAAACAAGTATTATTAAATCATTCTTCTCACACATACATTATGACATATGCTAGTGGGCTCTAAGTTAAAATTTTTACAATATTTTATTGTCTTGATCTATTGGAGATAATACCTAAGGTAGTGGAAAGTGTGTTTTTGTAACATATTTATTTTATTTTATTTATTTATGTAAATAATTAATTTAAGAGGGGCTTTATGTGATAAATTGAGAGGGGTATATGTGATAATCATGGGGGGTCTAGTTGATATTTTGTGGATGCTTATAAAAGAGTGAAAACCGGGTGAATTTTGGAGAGAATGCAAGAGAGGACCCGCTTGACCCGCTTGACCCGACCCGAACCTCGCGAGTTTGACCTCGCCGTAACTCTCTATTCCGACCACCCCACCGGACGAGCTTGGTATCAAATCGAAGCTTACGAGACAGAGAACATTCCCCTGCCATCCCTGCCGCCTAAAAACGTCGAGAACGCCGCCGGTGAAGCTTCGAAAGTTCCGCTGGTTTGCGTGACGATCGCCGGCGATTCCGGCCAGTATTGGCCACGCCACCGGTTGAAAAGCTTCCCCACCTCACCATCTTCCATTCCCGACCAGTCACCGGCACCGAGGAAGCCGCTTAGCCGCCGTCCGATCACCCAAGGAGCCGCGACTTCACGTGCTCGATCCGGCCACGCCAGCGTGGGAGGACACCACCGGCACCGTTGGACTCACCTTGACGAGAAGTGTCTAACCCGAGCTTCCCACCGCCGTTAGGTCAATTTCGGTCAACGCTGACCGTAGGGGCATTTTGGTAATTTCACATGTTGAGGGTAATTTCGTAATTTCCAGCTTTGAGGGTGATTTTGTAATCTAAATTGAGGATATATTGGTAATTTTATGATGTTGTGGGTAAATTAGTAAATTATGAAATTGAGGGTAGTATAATTTCGGATTATATTAGTAAATTACTAATCACGGGATTATTACTAGTAGTCGAGAAGATAGAGAGTTTGTAATATTAAGACGAATATTTATTTTAAGGCGTTATTTTTGCGAGATTAGTTCGAATTATAATTATGGAAAGTAATTGTGTCGTTTCTGTAAATTAGGTGGATCTGCATGGACGAGAATCTACTCACGGACTTGGGTGATAGTCGAGTCCGAAATTATCATCGTGAGTGGAATATATTAAAATTATTTGATTTTTATATAGTAGAGCTTGTTTATGAAATGAATATTTAAAGTGTTTCCATTAAATGGTTTTCCGAAATAAATGTTTATTGCGTATAATTATTGTGTTAAGTTATATTTATTTATTTATGCTCCGTATCGATTTTAAAATGCAAAAGAGATGATTGATTTCGAACATGTTTTAAAGTACTTTTATACTGGATTTCGAGCATGATTTTAAGAGTATACGATTGATCTTGTTTATGATTTAAAATGTATTTACATTGCTTTTGAGCATGATTCAAAGTATTTATATGTTGATTTCGAGAATAATTTAAAGTGTTTACATATGGTCTTCGAGCATGATTTAGAATGTTTATACATATGGATTTTGAACATGATTTAAAGAGTATATGATAGATCTTGGACATGAGATATATTGATTTCGAGTATGATTTAAAGCATGATTTAAAGTGTATACATATAATTATTTCGATCATGTTTTTAAGTTTTAAGCAAATACCCGTTCCCTCCAGATGAGATGAGATAGTAGGCCTTTGGGGCCCGTATGAACACACATAGAGGCTTTGGGCGTGTGTTTGGGCGCTTCGCCTTTGGGGCATATGCATGCATATTGAGATATGAGATCGGATGGTTCGGACACGATGTCGCGGGATAGCGCATCATAGCACGTCCGTTGAGATCCGGGTATGAGATATGCTGATGAGCATGAGATGGTACGTCCTTTTGTCTATCCGTGTAGCTCCGGGCATGATGGTACTCAGATAGTACATCGTTGCCGTCCGTTGAGGTCCGGATGAGACTAGATTATCCCCTGGGTATTTGTTTAAGGATATTTGTTTAAGGCTATTTGTTTAAGGATATTTGTTTAAGGATATTTGTTTAAAGATATTTGATTTACTTAATGTTTGATATTTCAGTTTGAGATGATATTTCAATATAAGATGTTTTTTATTGATTTTGTGACAGTATCAGTTTTGCTTATGTTCAAATTATGATTGAATTGAAAGTAATTTTACATTCAAATAATTATTTGCGAAACGTGATTATACAAGTGATGCACTTATTTTTGTAATTATTTTATATTTTAAAAATTACTATCCACTCACTGAGCTCACTGAGTTTTATACTCATTCCTATTTTATTATATTTTTCCCCGTGAGATTTCGGTACAACAGCTTAACCCAAAGAATTGTACATAGTTGAGTCATTTGGGCCACCGAGGTTGTTTGAGGCTATAGATTATTATTTTCTTTTAGTTAATGTATAATTATCATGTTTTTGAATTATATTAGGAATGTGATATATGAATTATGAAACGAGTGTAATATTGGATATGTTATCGGATGAGATTGGGTTGATGCAGTTGATGTTTGATAAATGATTTGGGAGTGCTTGTGTTGTAATTGCAGGTTTGGAAATGTTATATATTTAGGGGAGGTTCTGACGAAATTTCGGTAGAATTCTCATTAATAAGATGATTTTAATATTTAAGTTCAATTTCTTTAGATAGGTCGCCTCCGAAATTGGGCGGGTCGTCTCAGTTTTGTTTTTCATAAAAAAAAAAAAGAAAGAAAAAGAGAGAAAAAAAAAAAGAAATAAATGTGTTTAATTTTACTATATTTGAAATCCAAGAAATTAAGTCCATAGGGATTTTTAAACACTTAGTGCCTTCGGGCCAACTAGTCTGTGAGTCAATGGCCTAAAGCTTGCTACATGAGTTACGGATATAATATTTGCTTATTTATCTAAAATATGAGTAATTAAGCCCGTAGAAGTGTTTTAACACCTAGTGCCCTAAGGCCAATTAGTCTTAAAGTCATTAGCCTAAAGCTCGTTACATGGATTAAAAATGTAATATTTTAAACTGTGTGAATAATCTTTTGTTTTATAAAGACATTATCTCTAATAAATCAGTAGAACAAAATTATTGTTCTCTTTTAATGAATCTCCATAACATTGTGTTAATTACTTGAGCACAAAAGGAGGTTTAGTGACATCCTAGATAATGAGTAATGAACAAAAATTTAAAATAGATAAATTTTAGGAGAATTTATTTATTTGGCAGTTTAGAGGATAAATGGACAACTATTAACTAATCTTAATTTAATATAGTGCTTTAATTTTTAGGGACTAGCAATAAGCTGGTTAGGGGTCGTGATCAGCACTAGAAAGTGTATATTTTGTAAAGGTTTAAATTATCATTTTCTCACTTAAATTGTTAAATAATGTGCACATAACTCACATTTTATCTTAATGCTCTCCATATATAATTTTATGTAAATTATATTTTATTATCTTAATTTTTATCTCAATTATTATATTTTGTTATTATAGGTATATTTTTGGAATGAAGATTAGTCAATCTTAAAAATGAGGGATAAAGAAGATATCCGAATTATATTATTGGAGTCATTTAGAATACTAATAATAATAACAAGTATTGGCCCATGTATAATTATTTAAGTCAAGTGGCAACCGACACTTTGCCACTTGACTTATCCTTTCTTTATTATAATAATAAAATATATTATATTAATAAATAATTAAAAAAGATGATTGTGAGAGAGCAACTTTTCGACTATAAAAGGAGGAGCAGAGTGAGGAGATGACATGAAAGAAAAGAGGGGCAACAGACTCTGAAATTTTCTTCTTGCTTTATTTTTTTTTCTATTTCTTCTACTCTCAATTTTTCTTGTAATATATTTTATA
Source organism: Murraya koenigii (assembly GCA_025617385.1). Taxonomy (NCBI): domain Eukaryota; kingdom Viridiplantae; phylum Streptophyta; class Magnoliopsida; order Sapindales; family Rutaceae; genus Murraya; species Murraya koenigii. The sequence goes on from CM046811.1 coordinate 36,377,064, forward strand.
AGTCAATAAATAAAATGAGTGGTTAATTTACTAAGGTAGGGTGAAGGGTAAAGCTCAATGATTTAAATTATGGAATTAATATCTCCCTCAAGTGAGTTCAAAGTCTATTTTATTTAATTTATATTTATTATTTTGTATTTTATTTATCGCATATTTTCATGTCTATTAATCCATAAACTAAGATCTCATTGGATTTATGTGATATTGTGACATTATGTCGACACTCTAATTTAGTTGTAGCACATCATATACTTTATTCTCATATTTATCCATAAAATTAGTTAGTTAAAAATTAAATGACATAATATTTAACTTGTAAATAAAATAAAAAAACATAAATATGAGAAAAAATTTTTAATATAATTTAAATACTAAGGGTGAATCTCATAGCCTTAGCACTTTTTAGACTGGTAATTTATTTTTCTATTAATAGTTTTTATTTAATAATTAACTATTGAATTTAAAATTTCTGTGATTCGACTCCAAATTCACCGGATTATATTATAACTAGACACTCTTATACTTGGGAGTAAATCAAACACTTTTGAGTCATGTCATGTCTCATCAAAATCAATTTCTTCCTCTTAGTTGTAACAATGAGCAACTAATCTAACCTTATTTTTTACAATCATACTATATTCATCCATCTTATTCCTAAATACTGATTTAGTGCCTATGATGAGTTGGTGTTCCAGTTTTGGAAATAATTCCTACACATTATTTCTTTCAAATTGATTTAACTCTTTTTGCATTGGCATAATACAAGATTCATCGTTTTCAGCGTCCATAAAGAATTTTAGTTCAATTTGAGAAATAAATGAAGCATGCTCACAAGTATTTCTAAAAGATGCTCTAATAGTTATTCCTCTAGAAGAATCACTTAAGATTAAATCTTTTGGGTGAGAAGAAACATATCTCCACTTTTTGAGAAGAACCTTCATTTTGCTCCACATTTGTTTCTTCATGTTGCTCTTCTTGATTTTCTGGTGGTGCATCCTTTTGTTTATCCTTTGGTTGTTCTTCTTGTACTTTTCCATCTGCATCATCATCAATAACAACAGCTTTCTCCATGACGGAGTGATTAGACTCATCAAATGTGACATACATAGACTTTTCCGTAACTAAAGTTCTTTTATTATAAACTCCATAAGCTTTGCTTGAGTTTGAATTCCTAAGAAATATGCCATCAGATTTTGAATAAGATTTACCAAGATTATATTTTGTGTTCAAAAAAAAATTGCATCTAAAAACCTTAAAAATTCAATGTTGGGTTTTCTATCTTTTCCAAAACTCATTGGGAGTTTTATTAAGAGTAGGTCTTATCAACATACAATTTAAAACATAGCATGCAGTATTGATGACTTCGGCTTAAAAATACTAAGTAATGCATTCTCATTTAACATAGTCCTAGCCATTTTCTGCATAAACCTATTCTTTCTTTCAATAACTCCATTTTGTTGCGGAGTCCTAGGTAAAGAGAATTGACGTTTAATGCCATACTAATTGCAAAAATATTCAAATAAATGATTTTCAAATTCTTTGATATGATCACTCTTAATCTATGCAATGCTATAACCCTTTTCATTTTGAACATTTTTCCAAAATACTTTAAAATCACCAAAGGCATCATCCTTATTGGCTAAAAATAATACCTATGTGAATCTAGATAAATAATCAACAATAAAATATGTACAATACTTGCCATTTAAGCTAGCATGTCAAAAAGGTCCAAATAAATCTATACGATAAAGTTGAAGTGGTTTTGAAGTAGAGATTTGATTTGTGTTTTTAAAAGAAATTTTGATTTATATACCAAATTGGCATGGTTCACAAATCTTATCCTTTTAAAAATCAATTTTAGAAAGACCTGTAACTAAATCACTTTTGAAAATCATTAAAATTAAATCCATGCTTGTATGTCCTAATCCTCTATGACATAACCAACTATTATCATGTGATAGAGAAAAACATTTGTCATTTGAAGATGCACATCCAATATCAGTGGAATACACATTATCACATATATTTCTAACAAATACAATTCTACTATTACATATATTCTATAACACATCTAGTTTTATAAAAAATAGTTTCATAACATTTGTCGTATAATTGACTAATACTAATCAAGTTATGTTTCAAATTCTCAACCAAACACACATTCTCAATTATTGACATTACTAATTATGAGAATCTTTCCTTTTGAATTATCTCTAAAGGAAATATGTCCACCGTTTTCGATATTGGTAAAGCTTGAGAACCAAACATAGTTTCCTATCATGTGTCTTGAACATCCACTGTCCAAACACCATTTATTTTTCTTCTTCTTCAAACCCTACAAAGGAAATCTCAAGTCTTAGGTACAGAAACATTTTTAGGTCCTTGAGTATTTGCAATGGTTCCTTTTGGAACCCAAATACATTTCATTCTACAATATGCATTTCTCTTGACATGACATTTATTTTTCATATGATCATTTTGATTGTAATCATGGCACCCAACTTGATAATTAATAGCCAATTTTTCATATGACGCAATATATGACTTTTTTTCACATAACATTTATTCTTATAATACTTTTATTTCAAATTTGGCTTATAGTCAATACCTCCCTTGTTAAACACATATTTTTTTGAATCAAGTAAGTTATTTAACATCTTTTGTCCATTTAAGAATTTTAAGACAACATCACTAAGTTCATTATTCCTTTTCTTGAGCATCTCAAGTTCATTTTTAAAATCATCTACATGTGATTCTACATACTCATACGATATACTGAGGTTTCTCATTTGAAAAAAAAAATTCTATTATGCAATGATTTGTTCTCCAATTATAGGCATGTAATCTTATTCATTTTCATTTATGAGCTTTACCATTTTCTTTTTAAGGCATGCATTCTTTTCACTAATTTTCATCCAATCATCATGCAATTCCTTAAAAGCATCATGCAATTTATTATAGGTAAAATAACTTACCTCATCAAGTTTATTAAATGATTCATTTATAAATGTCATGAGAGCTAGATATGACATTTTTAATGTTCTTCATCATCACTTGACTCCTCATCACTGTCGTCCCATATAGCCACCATGGCCTTTTTACTTGAGCTTATTGAGAAGAGCATTTCAACTGAATGTGTCTATGCTTTTTACCTTTATAACAAGTGATTGACTTCTTCTTCTCCTTTTGATTCTTGTAGTTTCTTAACTTTCTTCACTCGTTGCTTTTCTTAAAAAACTTTCTGAATCTTCTAGCTATCATTGCCATCTCTTTATCATCTGGCTCATTCCCCTTATCACTTTCATGTTTAGAAGCTTTGAAGGTAACACTTTTCTTCATCTTCTCTTCATTTCCCTTTTCAGCTGCCAAATCTTCCTCATAGGCAAAGTGTTTCCCTTGCTTCCTCTATATTAGTTCTCTTAGATATTCATTTAGTTGGTAATGACCTAATGATCATTTTTACTATCTGAAAGCATTTTTCCTAGGGCTCCCAATGTGTTCACAATGTCTGGAAACCTTATATACATGGCATAAACACTTTCATTTTCTTCCAATTGGAACAATTGATGTTGTCTAGTATATTTACTAATCTTAGATTTTTTTTAAAATGATTTGCCCCCCCATAGACAATTTTAAGTTTGTTCTAAATTTTTTGTGCACTTTTATAAATAGATACTATATGAAACACTCTCTTCTCAAGACCACAAAATAATGCATTCATGGCTTTGGAGTTTAGAGACAACTTTCTCTTTTCTTCCTCACTCAATTAACTCGATGATTTAGGGATATCTTCCCATTTATCATATTTGGTAAAGAGTATGAATAGACTATCATTTACATTTTCCCAAACTTCATAATCTAAGGCTTGTAAGTAAATTCACATCACAGTTTTTTAATATAGGTAATCGTTACCATAGAAAATAGTGGTCTAGTGATGGATTGACTTTCCCTAAATATGGAATTATTTTAAGTTGCCATTGATATTTGACTTTAGACGGTTAAGTCTACACAAGAGCACATCACTCTAATACCAAATGAAATACACGTTATGCAACCCAAGAGGAGGTGGATTGAGTTTTTAAATCTTAAGCTAAACAAATCATACAACAATTTATTCTATTAACTTAATGGAATAAAAAATAATAAATTTAACAATGCTCAAAATAAAAGAGTAAGGGAAGAGACAACAAACACAATGATTTTTAAGTGGTTCAGCAATCTCTGCCTACGTCCACACCTTTAAGCACACTGAGCTTGAGGATTTCATTATCCAAGCCTTTCAAGGCTTTAAGTTCTTACAATTGACATTCAAAGTGTAAATAAACCTTTACACTAAGAGATTACCTCTCAATCTCTTCACCCAAGTGTTTCTCACTTTTATACACTCATAACATTTACAAAGAGCTTAAGAATTACAACAAACACTCTTGTTTGGAGTTGATATACAAATGATAGAATAATATAGATTTGATATATAATGATTTTCGAAATAGAAGCTTAAAATATGTTATATGATCGATTTTTACTTACTTAAGTTTTTAGAAATGGATTGAAGTTGAGTTTATATAGTTTGAACTCAAAATATAGCTATTATTGACAACAACCCACAGGATTAATAGCTTAATTTAGCTGACCGCTGGCTATAGTGAAGTTACCGTTGTAATTTGAATTTTACTACAGTAATACTATTTTAAGAATTATTGTTTGGCCCAAAGCTTTTGGTAATTGTACTATAGCCTAAATAGTCACAAAAATTTGTAAATAGGTCCATTTTTAGAATTTCTAAATAACACTCATTATTTTCAAAACTTCCTAAAATCATGTTATAGTCTAAAATTTTATAAGACTTTCTAGAAAAACTCTTTCTCGAATTTTAGCCTAATGCTTAAATTTAAAGTTATCAAAACTTTATCAATTTAATCCAAAATTTGAAAAATATTCAAATCCACAAAATACTTCTCTTATAAATATAAAATCTTTGGTTTATGAAAAATGATTACTTATAAAAATAAATACTTTGAGTTTCTCGAATGCTAAACCACTTATATTAAATCATACCGACTTTACAAGAATTGTCACAATAATAATTCAATTGAACAAAATTTCATTCTTGATCAAGTTCGTCTGTCATTAAGTGTCTTGAGCTTGATTTCACTTGATTCACTCATATAAATATTATCCTTAAAGAACTAGTGAAAATGTGAAATACAATATTAACCAAATTATTTAAAACACATTTTTATTATCATAAAAATTATAATATATGTAGCCATTTAGGCTAAAAAAGTATAGAGAGTTGAAACCTTTGTAGTTCGTTGATGTGATTTCTCTTGTAGGTGGCAAAGCTAATAATATTAGTTAAAATAAGGCATCTATAATAAGCACACAAGCTATATGATGTATTGCTCAGTGAATTCAATATTGGCGGGAGGCTTAAATTGCAAAGTCTAGAAGCATCACCAAATCAAGCAGTTGAGATTCAAGAAATAAGATGGATGGCTAAGACTCAGTAGTAAATAAAGACAATAGTACAGTAACAGTTCTTATCCATATTGTGTCTATTCACCATTTAATCTAGGCAATTTGATCTTGTGATGCTATAACTGCAAACATAGTATAATAACTTTGTATAAATATGAAATGTACGGAGGAATAAAATCAAACTGGTTACATTTTTTTCAGCAGCATTGCTTTATTTTATTTTCTTAGCACAATAGCCTTATAATTCAATAGTTTAACTTGGTATTAAAGCACTCAATGTGGAGGTAACGCATGATCCCAATTCAACCGAGCAAGCTGTGCTTATTGAACAAACATTAGTAAAAATTCAAGAAGCATCATCTTCAACCACTATACACACCCCATTCAACTTTTCATTTTCGAGTACCCATAAAACTTGATGAACTAAAAGTATTATTTGGAAGGTCCAAGTGTAACATATGCATTTTATTTTATTTATTTAGGTAAATAAATAAATTAAGAAGGGGTTTATGTGATAAATTAAGAGGGGTTTATGTAATAATCATGAGGGGGTCTAGTTGATATTTTGCTGGTATTTATAAAAGGAGAAAACTTGGTGAAAATTTAGTGAAACAGAGAGAGAGAGAGAGAGAGAGAGAGAGTAGTGAGCATTGACCTGACCCGAACCCGCGAAATCGACCCACCTCACTATCTTCCATTCCCAACCAGTCACCAGCACCGAGGAGGCCGCTTTCTGTCAGTCCAATCACCCCAAGGAGCCGCGGCTTCACAAGCTCGATCCGGTTTCGCCGCTGCGCGTGGGAGGACACCACTGGTACTGCTAGACTCACCTCGATGAGAAGTGTCTAGCCCGAGCTTCCCCACCACCGTTGGGTGAATTCCGGTCAACGTTGACCGTAGGGGCATTTTGGTAATTTCACGTATTGAGGGTAATTTTGTAATTTCCAGCTTTGAGGATATTTTTGTAATATGAATTGAGGATAAATTGGTAATTTTATGATGTTTAGGGTAAATTAATAAATTATGAAATTGAGGGTAGTATAATTTCGGATTTTATTAGTAAATTACGAATATGGGATTAATACGGTAAGCCGAGAAAAATTGAAAGTTGTAACATTTGGACGAATATTTATTTTAAGCGTTATATTTGCAAGATTAGTTCGAATTATAATTATGGAAAGTAATTATATCATTTCTATAAAATAGGTGGATCTGCGGACGAGAATCTACCTGCAGACTTGGGTGGCAGCCGAGTCTAAATTTGTAACTGTGAGTGGAATATATTAAAATTATTTGATTTTTATATAGTAAGGCTTGTTTATGAAATGAATATTTAAAGTGTTTCCATTTAATAGTTTTCTGAAATAAATGTTTATTACAGATAAATATTTTTGTTAAATTATATTTATTTATTTATGCTCCGTATCGATTTTAAATGGTAAAAGAGATGATTGATTTTCGAACATGATTTAAAGTGCTTTTATGTGGATTTCGAGCATGATTTTAAGAGTATATGATTTGATCTTGAGCGTGATTTAAAAGTTTATATATGTTGATTTTGAATATGATTTAACGAGTATATGATGGATCTTGGGCATGAGATATATTGATTTCGAGTATGATTTAAAGTATGATTTAAAGTGTATATATATAATGATTTCGATTATGATTTTTAAGTTTTAAGCAAATACCCGTTCCCTCCAGATGAGATGAGATAGTAGGCCTTTGGGGCCTGTTTGAACACACATAGAGGCCTTGGGCTGTGTGTTTGGGCGCTTTCGCCCTTTGGGGGCATATGCTTGCAGACAGAAATTGAGATATGAGATCGGGTGGTTCGGACACGATGTCGCAGACATGATGTCGCCAGATAGCGCATCATAGCACGTCCGTTGAGATCCGGGTATGAGATATGCTAATAAGCATGAGATGGTACGTCCTTTCGTCTATCCATGTAGCTCCGGGCATGATGATACTCAGATAGTACATCATTGCCGTCCATTGAGGTCCGGATATGACTAGATTATCCCTTGAGTATTTGTTTAAGGATATTTGTATTATTTAGTATTTGATATTTCAGCACGAGATGATATTTCAATATGAGATGATATTTTAATATGAGATGTTTTTCTTGATTTTGTGGCAGTATGAAAATATATTTACGTTCAAAATATGATTGAAATGAAAGAAGTTTTACATGAAAATATATTTATTTGAGAAAAGTAATTATACAAGTGATGCACTTATTTTTGTAAGTATTTTATATTTTAAAAGCTACTATCCACTCACTGAGCTCACTGAGTTTTATACTCATTCCATTTTATTATATTTCCCTCCCCCAGGAGATTATAGGTACAACAGTTAACCTAGCAGCTGTACATAGTTGGAGTCATTTGGGCCACTGAGGTTGTTTAAGGCTATAGATTAATTATTTCTTTTGGTTAATGTATAATTATCATGTTTTGGATTTATATTAGGGATGTGATATAAGAATTAACAAATGTGTGTATTATTGGATATGTTACCGGATGAGATTGGGTTGATGTAGTTTGGCGTATAATAAATGCTTTGGGAGTGCTTGTGTTGAAATTGCAGGTTTGGAAATGTTATATGTTTAAGGGAGGTTCTGGCGAAATTTTTGTAGAATTCTCATTAATAGATGATTTTTAATATTTGAGCTCAGTTTCTTAAGATAGGTCGTCTCACCAGGTCATGCCTACTATAAATAGCAATAGTCTAGAGCACTTCATTTATGACTCATAAGACATACCAACCAAATACACTAGTAGTGTTGAAAATGATGGCACACTAAAAATAACACCAAACTCTGCCCTTTTCATGTGGAGTAGACAAGACCAATTACTACTCAGTTGGCTCCTCTTTACAATTATAGACAGACATCATATGTGTTATGACCCACTGCACAATTTCTCTTGAGCTGTGGATAGTGCTCGGAGAGAATATACTCCTTACAGTCAATGGCAAGATTAACAATGCTTAGGTTGCAAATGCATAGCACAAGAATATAGAACATGACAATCAGTGAACATTACACCAAGATAAAAAATTTAGTGACTAAACTTGCTACTGCAGGAAAGTTTATGTCAAATGAAGATCTTTGTCACCACATCATTACAGGACTTGACAGAAACTATGAGTCGAGATGGTAAGCTTGACTTTATGACATGACTCACTCTTACCCCTCCGTTGGATCTAAGGCAAATTGTGAAATATTTACTATATTACTTATCTTATGCTCATCTCTAAGGCTTATAATATAAATTGAATCATGTAGTAGCATTTATGCGTCATTTGAAAATATATTTAAAATTGCACAATTCACAACTCACAAATCAATGTACATACATAGACTTCAAATATATACATATAAACATAAACATGAAGTTATTTACTCTCTAAGTAATATTGATTCAAGCCTAAAAATGTCATAATAACTCTAATTTCATGGAGTTATTATTGAGTATTAGAGAGCGCATCTTTACAAATGGTAAAATCATCATTTTACACTCCAACTCTCGAAAATATCTCCACTTTTATGTATTTTAAGTCCCTTGAACTTTGATTTTATATGTTTGTGTCTCTTTTTTCATAATATAAGACTTTATGTATTTTAGGGGTATTTTAGTTATTTCACAATAAACAAGAATTCAGATGGCAAAACGGAAAATATTTTTGAATTCAGAACAGTTGAAAACTTTAGAAAGAACATAAATAGTAAAATTATAATTTTAAAATTTTGGTGCGCCCCGCTGACATAGTATTGACCGCTGATGCTGCATTGACCACAAACGCAGTATTGACCAATGATGTGGTATTTACGGATGATGTGGAAAAGACTATTGAACCCAAAAAGAGCTTACAGTACATGCAATGCATTGAACCATATATATTGACTTTGGCACTGACAAATGACGTGGCAGTATATTAGTAGACTGAAAAACGCGTGTACCGTACATGCATATACACGGAATAATAATTCTAGTAATGTGTTCCAGGCAATCTGAGAGTACCACGTGGTGCAATCTAGTGCATCTGAATTATTTTCATCTGATGGCCATGATTTAGCAGTTTTATCTATAAATAAAGGGTTATACCCCCTAATTTGACAACTCTAAATCCATTTATGAACTTCATTTTATGTAATTTCTTCTCTATCTTATATTTTCTATATATTTTAATAAAATTCTCATTTCACCCATACTTATAAAATGAGTAACTAATTTAGTTTCATGTTTGGGTTGAAGTTGAAGCTTGAACATGATCTGTAAACTTAATTTGGTGAGTTTATTTACACATTTTTAATATGGTAAGTTTATTTTCACTTTCTCTCATTTATTTAAATTATTTTGACTTATCGTTAATAGATAGTAATAATATTGTCTAGATTTTGCACTAGTTTATCGACTCCCTAGTATAAGATTATCACTATTTGTCACGATGAGCAATTTACACTAGATTTATCACATAAAAACTTCCCTCTAATTTATATGGCTTGTCTTGACTGAGTATTGACAAAAAATTCATCTAAGTTAATTAGTGGACAGTATTGCCACCTTATCGATAGTTGGATTATTATCACCTTATATAACGTATTCTTGATACCACATTTAACATAAGGTTATTTTTCTTGGCACAATAGGCACTTGATATCATATTTATTAGAGTTAGGTTTATAAAGTGTGGTAATACCCCCTCAAAAATTAATTGGAACTAAAAAAGAATATTAAGCCTATGGTGAAATATTGAATGCAAAACACGAGACTCAAGTACTTCGTTACATTGTTCAATCTGTAATTTATTCCAGCCATTTCAATTTAAATATTAGAATAAAATATACTAAAACTTTCAACATAAGCCTATAAAAATAATAATAATAACTTTACACAATTGAAATTCACCTCCTCTTGAGATCGACACTTGTCACCATTAATCTATACTGCAATATATTCATGTGCTTGCTAGTTAAATAAAATGTATACAACAAGTTTTTGGCGTTGTTGTTGGGAGGTAAGTCATTTTAATTTGCAGAGTTAATTTTGATTTATTATGTAAATAAGTTTTTACATATTTGTTTTTTTATAATTTTCTTCTCATTTTTTGTAATTTAATTTTGATTTTATTTTTTTATAATTTTTCGTTGATCTTGTTAATTTATATGTCCGGTAACCAGCTATTAATTTATTTTAAATTAATTTATTTCACATGTCTTTTTCTTCTTTTGTATATTTATAGCATTTGAGCATATTTTCATAGCAGTTTTATTTTTGTACGTGTTCGTTTAATGCAAGATCGAAGGTCACTGTCACATAATTTAGAACCCATAAACCTCGAACTAGAAAAGATATGTCACACACGTAGACACATTGCATCACAAGTTAAAAATATGGATTTAAAAATATAGATAAAATTGAAATATATTTGCAACAACAACCATAAGCACCTTAAGAAAGGCAATTTAAGGACTACTTCAATCCTTCAACTAATTTGACCATATCATGCATAAGATACCCAAATGTAACTAGTAGGAGTTAAGTTAAAACTTATGTACTAAATTGTCTATCATCACTCTATAGCCTTAAAAGTGAAGACCAATACAATTATTTAAATGATTTTCATACTGTTTGTCAAACTTTTAAATATGAGAATTTTTCATATGAAGATGTTAAACTTAGATTTTTTTCATTTTCTTTAAAAGATAGAGCTCGTTCTTGGTTTCTGCATATAGTATTACATTATAGGAACAAATGGTTACTAAATTTTTAAAAATAGATCTATTAAGAGTAGGTCCTCCCTTTGAACATTCATAATCTCACATATATAATGTTTCACTATTTGCTCATTGACCTTAAATTCTTAATCGGTCCTTTTATCCTTGAGATCTACAGCCGATAAGGATAAATCTTGATAAGTTTAAAGAGCCCTTACTATCTAAACTTTAATTTTCTGGGGAAAAGTTTCAATCTAAGTTGTATAGTAGGACTTGTTGGCCTGAAGTTAATTTCCTTACTTGGATATGCTTGTCATGCCATTTCTTGGTCTTCTCGTTATAGATTCTTGCATTTTCATAGCAAAATAACCTTAGTTCCTCGAGCTCATAGAGCTATAACTTTCTCTGCTTTGCTACAGCATTCATATCCATGTTTAATTTTTTTTAATGCCAAGTATGCCTTAATTTCCAGTTCCAATGGTAAATGGCAAGCTTTTCCGTAGATAATTCAATATGAAGACATGCCAGGTGGTCTCTTATAGGCTATTCTATAAGATCATAAAGAATCTTGAAGTCTAGTAGACCAATCCCTTCAATTAAGGTGCACTACTTTTTCTAAAATCTGTTTTATCTCCCTATTGGTTACTTTTGCTTGACTATTTAACTATAGATGATATGCTGTATCAATCTTCTGTTTGATACAATACTTAGCAACTACTGCAGCAAATATCTTGTTACAAAAATATGTTCCTTCATCATTGATGATAGCTTTAGAAGTCCTAAATCTTGTAAAAATATTCTTCTAAATGAATTTTAGTACAACTTTAGCATCATTTGTTGGCAATGTTGTAGGAATAGGCCCATAAAGTCCATCCCTCATACATTAAAAAGCTCAACTTCTAGTATGTTAGTTAATGGCATCTCATTTTAATGAGATATATTTATGGTTCTTTGGCACCTGTCACAACATTAAACAAAATTATGAGCATCTTTAAAAATAAAAGGCCAATAATAACCTGATTGAAGATCTTTGGTTGATGTTTTATGCCCTTTAAAATGTCTTCTGTATAATTTCTTCATCAAGAACATATCTTTTGAAGACATTATCTGAACACATCTCATACAAATAAGATTCATCTCAATGATAACTTTTGACATTATAGAGAAACCTCTTCTTTTGTTAATTTAAGTTAGGTGGTAGTAACCCATTCACTGAATAATTAACAAAATCTGCATACCATGGAAATCCAAACTGCTTTAGCATCAATAACCGCTCATCATGAAAAGTTTCAATAATGTCTTATTTGGTCAGGGAACTTGCATCTGCTTCAAGCCTTAAAAGATGATTAGCAACTTAATTTTCAATACCTCCTCTATCTTCGATCTCTAAATCAATTTTTTGTAGCAAAAAATCCATCAATCAACCTCGGTTTAGCATCCTTATTTGAAATTAAGTGCTTTATGTCTGAGTGATATGTGCAAACAATCACCTGAGTGCTAAACTAAATAGGCTCTGAATTTATCATATGTAAAATTAAACGCCAGCAGTTCTTTTTCTGTGGTGGTGTAATTAAGTTATGCATCAATTACTATCTTGTTGGCATGATAAATGGAATGAAAGCTCTTGCTGGCATAAATAAATGGAATGAAAAATATTGCCTTTCCTCTGTCTCTGCATTGCTCTCACAAAATAGTCACTGACATCGCACATTAATTTAAAACGCATACTCCAATCTGGTGCTATAATAATGGGTATTGTAACAAGTGCTTTTTTTAATGCATCAAAAGCTTTCAAACAATCTTCATTAAAGTTAAAAGGTTGGTTATGCTCCAGCAGCATGTATAAAGGTTTGGATATTTTATAAAAATCATTGATGAACGTTCTATATAATTCAGTATGACTTAAAAAACTCCTTATTCCCTTGACTAAAGTAGATGGTAAAAGCTTATTAAGTACCTCTATTTTTACCTTATCCACCTCTATCCTTTTTTAGAAATCCTATGACCGAGAATTATACCTTCTTGTACAATAAAATGACACTTCTCATAATTCAATACTAAATTTGTCTCTTCACATCTATTAAACACATTTTCTAAATTATGCAAATAATCATTATATGACTCCCCAAATACTGAGAAACTATTCATAAATACCTCAAGTGTTTGCTCAACCATATCTGAAAAAATAAATAGTATACATCTCTAAAATATTGCTGGAGCATTACATAGTCCAAAAAGTATTCTTCTGAATATAAAGGTTCCATAGAAGCGAGTGAACTTTTTTTCTTCTGATCTGCTAGTGTTATAGTAATCTGGTTGTAGCCTGAGTATCCATCCAAGAAACAATAGTACTCTTTTCCAGTAAGTCTATCTAGTACTGATCTATGAAAGGTAATAGAAAGTGGTCATTCTTTATAGATTTGTTTAATTTTTTATAATTCATACAAACTCTCTATCCGTTATTTTTCTTGTGGGAATAAGCTCGTTCTTTTTATTTGCTACCATTGTCACTCCTCCTTTCTTGGGGACACATTATACTGGACTCAACTATAAATTGTCTAATATTAAGTAAATGATTCAAGCATCAAGTCATTTGATGAACTCCCTCCTCACTACTTCCTCTATAATGGAGTTAAATTTTCTCTACTGCTCTACTGAGTTTTTATAATAATCCTCCAGCAGAATCTTATGTATACAAATGGATGGGCTGATTCCTTTAATATCTGCCATGGTCCATCTAATAGCCTTCATATATTTTCTTAGTATAGCCACCAAACTCTTTTCTTGCTCTACATAAGAGGAAATAATTACAAGAAATATGTCACTGTCATCAAGATAAACACATTTTAATAATGAAGGTAAAAGTTTTAATTCTAAAACAAAAGGTGATTGAATAAAAAGTTTAGAATGTTTTATTTCTCTATTTAAAATGTCAAGAGATTCAAATTGCTTGTTAATTTTGAAAGGTTGCTTATCTCCTAGCCTTGCCACATCAGTTGTTTCAAACTCTTCATCTTCAAGTTCTTTCAATATTGTAGCATCAATTTCTTCATGCAGCAACTGGTTAACTACTCTGCTATAAGAAAATCCACAATACTGATGAAATTATAATCTTCAATCTCACCTGGGCTCTTCATAGCCTCAAGCACATTGAAGGTACCTTACTAGTCATTAACCTCCATGGTTAGTTCTCCCTTCTGCACATCAATTGAAGTCTTTCCCATGGCTAAGAAAGGTCTTCCCAAAATCATTGGCACTTATTTGTCTGCCTCAAAATCCAACACTATAAAATTAATGGGAAAAAAAAAACTTATCCACTTTTATCAAGACATCATCAATCTTGCCTTCTATATATGCATAAGATCTATTAGCAAGTTATAGGGTTACTGTTGTAAGTCTGACTTCTCCATTCTTATGTTAGATCAACTATTTTATATTTGCCTAGCCTTTTCTTCTTTGTCAAGATATCCATCAAACTTTATATAATTTAGCATTTTTTTGAGAGCTTGCATAGAAGATATGTTGATATGTAGCTGTTTTAGCACTTTTAGAAATTTATTAAATTACTTATATTGCTTCTGCTTCTAAAATCTTTAAGAAAATGGTGGTGAATGCCTAAATTATTAACCTAAAATAGGTTATGCATATTGCTTCTCTTTTGATATATTTTGGCTTAGTGCAACAACATCTTCTGCAGTGAATTTTAAATCTAATAATTCTGTAATTGCTATAGCATGACTTCTCTCACCATTGTACTGCACCGTTGTGGGTAATAGCTCCTTTTCAACTTGATTTTTTTTCTTTTTTTGTGTCACAATAGGTTCAACTCCTCTTTTTAGAATCCTTATTGGAATATGAACATTCTTTCAAGATATTAAGTTTATTACTTTGCAATGTTCTTTCCCTTCTCTTATTAGATCCTCTGTATTGTTAGATAAACTGCACTATGGTCTGCTACTTAATGCTATAGCTATCCCACCTGATTTTCTAGGGTTTTTACATATACCACTTGACTTTGGGCAACTACTTTATTCTTTACAATATACACCTTAAGCAGAGCTTCAAGAGAACTGAATTACAATATATGCCTTTGACTTTATTAATGAAATACAAGTGACTTCGTAGGTTTGTTCTATCCACTGGGTGCTGCAGTATACTGATTCTGATACTGACTACCCTATAAGAAGTTTGAATACTGCCTCCATCTCAAATTGTATGTGTTTGAATAAGAGTTATTCTAGTTCTATCTATTAAAGTTACCCACATAATTGACTAAAGCTGAATTTCCCAAAAAATTATAAAAAAAGTGCTCTTATTTGGAATAAACACAAGATACCTCTACAACTTGATTGATAGATCTCTGGAATAATATAGTCGATGGATCGTCGGAGCGATTAATATAGCCTTCACCATATTTGTTAATGAAGTTACTTGAGCTGATAATGCTGTCAAAGCATCTATATTATGAACTCCTGCTTCTCTTCTTACTGTAGCTTGTCCAGTCGATGGCTACTAGTAGTTATTATTAGCTATCCTTTCTAGAATGTCATAAGCTCCATTTTAAGATTTGGACAACAAAGCTTTATTTCCTAAAACATCTACCATTAGTCTGGTAGTTTGGTTTAAGCCATTATAAAAAGTTTTCAACTGTATGCAGCAAAGAATATTATGATAAGGACATTTTTTAAACAATTCCTTAAATCTCTCTTATATGTCATATAATTTCTCATCTTTAAGTTGATAGAACGATGTGATCTCATTCCTCAATTTTGCATTTTTGGTAGGTGGAAAATATTTAATAAGAAATTTGTTAGCTATGTGTCAATATAATTAGGTGATATAGAATTTAACCATACTCTTACTCTATCCCGTTGAGAAAATGGGAATGGTCTTAACCTTAATGCTTTCTATGTTACTCCAGTAATCTTAAAAGCACCACTCACTTCCAAAAATAGCTTAAGATGGAGATGAGGATCTTCTGATGGCAAACCATTAAATTGCCCCACTATTTGCAACATTTGAAACATCTTTGGTTTAAGCTCTAAGTTAGCAGTTTGCACTTCTGATCTAATTATTCTAAGGTTTATGGTTTGAGGAGTCAACACCACATATTCTCTAATGGCTCTGTCTCTATCATAGGCCATGTAAATAATATTGTTGTTCCATGGTTGCCCTTGAACAATTTGCCCATTCTAACCTTCATATCTATTACCTTGCTCTACTAACTCTTGCGGATTCATATCTCCCAAATTTTGTAAATCTTCCATGTTTGTGGCAGTTTTCAAATTATTATTCTCTCTTCTAAGACTCCTTGTAGTTCTTTCTACTTCTGGATCAAACTGAAATTCAATAGGTTTAGACTTAAGCATACAAGGGTGCTAGAGCAATCCTGCTAAAACAACAAAAAATATTAAAATAAAACTAAACTAGCACTAAATAAAATTAACTTGACAAATCAAAATAAACAATCAATCCCCAACAACGGCGCCAAAATGTTGTTGGGTTTAATCTATACTACTATAAGTAATTGGTGTCAATGCGCAAGTGAACACAAGTAATATATTGATGAATATTTAGATCGTCTCCACAATGATTGATGCTATCTGATTTGCTACAACAATCTTAACAGTGCAAATAAATAAATAAATAAATGGATGATTAATGATTTAAAAAAATTTAAAGACCTAATAAACTAAATTATATAAAAAAACTAATTAAAGGAAAGAAAATCCTAAATTAAACACAAATATATAATCAATAACAAAGGCATTGTTAAATGATTAAACTCATTTAATGGTCTTGAATATTTATCCAATTAACATTATGTTGCTACAGCATCGACTTCAACAATGGACAAAATCCTAAAGTATCCTCAACTGTCTCTTGTTGAATAGCTTATATCTGTGTATAACCTAATAATGACTAGTTGTTACGCTAACATAAGATATAACATTACACGCTCTTTGATTCCAATTAACCCTACAAGGTGAATTCATATGTCTAGTTCTTCACTAATTCTAGATCAAGCATGACCTTATTCAAGTCAAGATATCTTAACTTAGGAAAACCCATCTAAAACTATGTATTATCATGATCAGTTCTAGTAAATAGTCATTTTTTAGGATCTACCTTAACTAGTATCTACTAAATGGGTGGTCAATCAAAATAGGGAATTAAAATAAATTTAATCAACATAAAATACTTCAGCAAACATGCAGCAATACAAAAATCTTAGTCAAACACTATTAAGCTTGTTTATGATTCAACTACAATGAAATTTAATTCATGATTTATAATTAAACGATAATAAAAATAAGTTCAGCCATCAAATATTTCATCATAAAGAAATAAAAACATTAAAAGACAGATAAGTAAGTTCCACTTGACTTTTATATTTTCTTTCTATTTTTTTTTTCTTTTGATCTATTATGCAGCTCTTAAATCTCTTCTTAATTTCTATTTTTCTTGTTATTCTTTTGCCCTGATGACGGCTTTGTCCCTTTCTTTCAAAGTGTGCTCTTTTTTATAATGCGAACTTAGTGTTACCAGAGACATGTGACTTTGAATCTTCTATTTTTGGAAACTATAGATTGCAATCTTCTATTAAAACTCGCAGAATCTCGATTATCTCATTACTGCAACAAAAACGCTACAGCCGCTATACTGTTCTAGAGTTATCTTTAGTTTTTCACCAACCAAATTTTTTTGTCTTCTTTTTAAGCTTAATTTAACACATTCCATCTATAAAACTTGAGATTCTTGGTAACCTAAAATCACATAAAATCATAGCATCAAATGATTTAAAATAAGATTAATTTATTAAAAATAAACTAAGACAACTACTTAAGCTAAATAAAATTAAAAATGTAATAAAGTGCATCATTTGCTCTCTAAGTAATATTGATTCAAGCCTAAGAATGTCATGATAACTCTCATTTCATATAGTTATCAATAATCATATGACATAACTCCACACTAAACACATTATCTAAGCAAACATGAAATTATACATACATACATGACAAAATTGCACCAAATAGTACCCAGAGGAAATAACTCTCAATACTCGTTGGGATCATCATTGCACGAGTAGAGTGGAGTAAAAACCTCTCAATACCCGTAGGGATTTAACTACATCACACATGTAGAGTAACTTAACTCTCAATACACATGCGCAGAGTCTATAGGGAAATGTACACATATAATGACTAGCAATCACATCTCATGACTCAATCAATCATGTAATGCATGTATATATAATCATAACATGATACTAAATCATATTATCAAACATAAATACTTCACAGAATATATAATAGTAATAATAGTATCCACTCACAGATCCTGGTTCACTCTAGGATTTGTTGGTGCTCTTGAATACTTGGATTTCTCCTAAGATACAGGGTTCAAAAATCAATCATTAAAACCAATATAAAAACTTATATGTATCATAAAACTATAACACAACTGCTCAAACTTTATAAATTAATTGTCCAATAATTCATTGGATATTTATCTAACTACCCAATTCCATTTCTTATATTATTTCCTCTTAGTTCCTCTTTTCAACTTCTTTTTCACCCTCAGTTTCTCATTCATTTCTTTCTTTTATTTTCTATTTTTTTACATTCTCAGTGTCTTTTTTATTTTTATTTCTTTTTTCTCTTATTTTTCTTTTTTTCTTAATTTCTTTCTTCTCTTCTCTCTGGCATTTGCTCTCAATTTTTAGATTTATAAAATAAAGCAGCTCTCAACAATTGTACTTTATATAGCCACCGAGTTAAAAAGCTGGAGAGCAAGTGGATGAAGCAAGTTGGTCACTAAAATAATAAAGCAAACAAGTGAAGTAGGCAGCTGAAATTGATGAAGCATGTAGCTTGGTGAGGTAAAATTAATAAGTCATAGTTGGTTTTTTTTTAATTTATTTAGCTAAAGCAAAGCACATGTGTTACACTTCAAGTCTTCAAGACGTCACCTTTGAAGAACTCTACTCAATCCTTCTAAGCCATGAAGTAATACTTCAACAATAAGTTAATGATAAAGAACAAGCTGCCTTTAAGGCAAACATGCCTTTGAAACACAATAAGTGTGGGATGAATGCAAAGAGAAATGATCCTAGAATATGTCAGAACCCAAACCAAGGCCATGGCAACACTCATGGAAGCAAAGGAAATCAGAATAATAAGTCGAGAATGGCAGAATAGACAAAGAAAATCAACTTATAAGGCTAATGCCACATGTTATATTTGCTTCAAGATTGGCCATATGGATGATGAGTGTTAGTATGAAAAAGATTTTGTGCCCAAAAATAATAACCTGCAATACCAAATATCTGTATTTATTGCTGCAAATGAAGAAGCCTCTGAACAAGGATAGTATCTGGATAGCGATGCTATAAACCATGTGACTAATGAAATTACCAAATTGAACACAAAATCTGAATACAAAGGTAATTCCTTTCTTCTAGTTTGAAATAGACAAAAACTAAAAATTTCACACACTAGCACAATGTTATTTCCTATTTTATTAGTAAGAAAAAGGCTTTATAACACTCAAAGATATTATTTTTGTGCCCGATATATCAAATAATCTCCTCAGCATATTAAGTTTAATTACACATAACGATCTTAATATACTCTTCAAGGTTCTAATCATAAAGGATTATTTATGGGCAATGGTACTGATGAGAAGAAAGTAAAAAGGGCTACTGTGAAGTATCTTTTATGTTTTTAGACTTTGTTTACAAGAATAAAAGAATCAAGTGATATAGAGCTTAGTTCCAAGTTAATAATTTCTAAAAATATTGAGTTTCCAGTGTTTGTTGAGTCTAATAAAAGAACAACTGAGTGTGAAAAATAATTAGACCTGTTATATAGGTGATTAGAGCATCCTAATGATGTTGTACTCAAAAAAATAGTATCAAAATTGTAACAAAATCTCAGTTATAAATAAAAATCCTTCAATGTCTTTCTATTCATCCTGTTAATATAAAAAGAGCTATAAACTCAAGCACCAAAGCTCTAAGACTAAAAGAAATGCACCTTTGGAATTGCTATATATTGATATTTAGGGACCAATACCTTTTACATCACGAAAAGGATACAGAAACTACTTAAGCCTAGTTGATGATTATATAAGATACACCTGAATTTTTCCACTCACAACCAAATTAGAAACAACAAAGATGATAATAAATTTTATAACTCAAATAGAAAGAACCTTAGAAAGAAGAGTAAAATGTATACAAAGTGACTAGGGTGGTGAGTTCAGACCTCTTAAAGGTTACATGGAAAGAAAATGAATAATCTTTAGGCACTCGTGTCTTTGCACTTCAACATAAAATGGAAAAATAGAAAGAAAACATAGGCATATTATAAAGACTGAACTGACACTGTTAGCACATGCACAAATGCCTATGAAACTATGGAAGAAAGCTATAGAAACTTCAGTTTACTTGATTAACAAGGTTCCTACACCAATGATTGATCACATTTCACCATTTAAAAAGCCTTTCAAACAAAAACCAGATTATGACTTTCTAAAAGTTTTAGGATGTGCTTGCTACCCTCATTTAAGACCATACAACAAGAACAAGCTACAGTTTCATACATTAAAATGTGTATTCATTGGTTATAGTTCAATACACAAAGGGTATAAGTGTCTTCACAATTTATGTAGGATTTACATTATTAGGAATATTATTTTTAATGAGTTTGATTTTCCATTTAAAACATATGAGTCCTTTCGAATGAAAAATAGAGTATTAAATAGCAGTCTTGCCTATAATTACATATAGTTTCTACATGTGCCACATGCAATAGCTCAAATAATACCATTCGATTAAAACCAAGCTACATCCAATGAAGAAGAGAACTCACCAAGGCAAGAGCTGAACATACCCAATAATTGCAAACACATATGCACTAGAACTCATTAAGCCTTCCTAAAATACAATCTCAAATTATCAACCAGATTATAATAAAACACCAGAATTAAAACAGCCATTATATTTTAAACCAAAGCAAACACTTTTCATACATCCCATGATGACAATATCTAAGTCTATAATATTTAAACCCAAAATATACCTGGCACATGAGGAACTTGAAGGTGTGGAAAAAAGCAATGGAGGAAGAATACAAAGCCCTAATGCATAGGAGCTTGTAGAACCAGACACAAGTATAAAGGTGATTGGAAATAAATGGGTGTATAAAGTAAAGTACAATCCAAATAGGACTATATCAAGATTAAGCAAGGCTGGTTGTAAAAGGATATCATCAGAAAGAGGGAACAGATTAATTGATATGGTAAAATCATCAACAGTAAAGGTTATTGTGAGTCTTGTAGTAACTTATAGATGGAACATCAAGCAAGTAGATGTGAATAATGCCTTCCTAAATAGAAAGCTAAGTGAGACAGTTTACATGTCTCAACCAGATGGTTTTGAAAATAAAAAGAAGCTAAACCATGTGTGCAAATTCAAAAAGACACTTTATGGTTTAAAGCAAGTACCACGTGCTTGGTATGAGAAGTTAGAAGGAGCCCTATTAAGCTGGGGATTTAAGAATGTAATTTCATATACTTCCTTGTTCTATTAGAAAATGAAGAAAAATCAGTCTACCTACTAATCTATATTAATGATGTATTAATCATTAGAAATAATGGCATGATGATACAAGTTGTGATAAAAAAATGAAAGAGAATTGTGCACTCAAGGTGTTGAGGGATTTGAATAACTTTTTCAGAATCGAAGTTAAGAGAGATTGTGGTGGAATGCATCTATGTCAAGTGAACTACATACAAGATGTTTTAACTAGAACAAACATGGTTGATTGTAAATAAAGCCCAACACTAATGAGCTCATGTCTGAGGTACAGTCAACATGTTGAAAAAGATGAAGAAGGAAGAGCATTTGAAGATAATACATTATGTAAGAGTGTAATTGGAGCACTATAGTATGCAACAATAATAAGGCTTGATATAGCATAAAATGTTAACAAGTTGTCTTAGTTTGTATAGGATCCAAGGTAAAAACACTAGCACGGGTGTAAGAGAATACTAAGATACCTTAAAGGAACTATAGAATATGGTCTCTATTTCACTCCAGTATGAAGAATGGAAATTATAGCATATATTAATACTGATTGGGCAACTAACCAAGATGATAAGAGATCAATAGGTGCGTATAGCATCTTTTTAGCTGGGAATCTAGTGTTATAGAGCTCAGAGAAGCAAAAATTATATCCAAGTCAAATACCGAAGCAGCGTACAGAGCACTCTCTCATGGAGCTACAGATATCAATTGGATAGAGTCACTCCTTTTAGAAGCAAAAATTATATCCACAGGGATTTGATCTCAATCAAATCCCTGTGGTATGGTGTGACAACAAGATTACCAATGCACTTGCTGAAAATCTAAAATTTCATAAAAGAACGAAGCATATCGAAATCAATGTATATTTCATCAGGGATAAAATTACAGCAAATGAGTTAGAAGTGAAGTATGTAAACAGCAAGAACCAAGTGGCAGATATCTTAACCAAAGTCTTACCAACAATAAGTTTTGAATACCTAAGAAGCAAGCTCAATGTATATCCAAACAGTTGAGCTTTAGAGGGGGAGTTAAAATAAGGTATTTATAATAAGCACACAAGTTATATGATGTATTGTTGTAGTGAATTCAATATTCGTGAAAGGTTTGAATTGAAGAGTCTAAAAGCATCACCGGATCAAACGGCTGAGATTCAAGAAACAAGATGGATGACTATGACTGTACAGTAAATAAAGATAATAGTACAATAACGGTTCTTAACCACATTGTATGTATTCACCATTTAATCTAGGCTATTGATCTTGTGATACTACAACTGTGAACATAGTACAATAACTTTGTATAAATATGAAATGATCAGAGGAATTAAATTAAGCTGGTTACACATTCCATGTACTACTTTATTATGTTGTTGGAGCAATTTACTGTTCAAGTCCTCTCCATTTAAAAGCCAAAGCAATTTATGTTATTGCAATTTACACTAAGTTTGATTGTTCAGCCGCTCATGAATTGTTCGTGAGTTCAAAATGATGGAGAGGCAATGTTATTTGCAGTAAATAGACAACAAAATGCTTGAGTCCACCAATATCTGTTTTATTTTTCTGAATGGTTAAGTCCGCCAATTTCAATCTTGCATTAACTTCTTATTTTAGTCGATTGTGTCTCTCTATATATGGTACAGTTTTCTATGTTCACCGTAATAATCTCTTACAGAAAAAATAAATAGTTTGTTTTATTGATGAAATACTAAGTCCTAGAATTTGCTTGCAAATACAATTTGGAAAAAAGGAATAATAATTCACCTCTTGTCTTCCATTTGAACCTGTAACATATGCATTTTATTTTATTTATTTATGTAAATAATTAAATTAAGAGGGGTTTATGTGATAAATCAAGAGGGGGTCTAAGTGATAATCATGAGGGGGTCTAGTTAATATTTTGTGAGTGTATTTAAAAGGGGAAACCGGATGAAATTCTGATTTAAAACAAAGAGAGAGAGAAGTGAACCCGTTGACCCATTGACCCAAACCCGAACCCGCGACCCAACCCACCGTTTTCTTTCATTTCCAGCCACCTCACCGGCCGAGCAAGGTATCAAACGGAAGCTTGTGAGCCGGCCGTCCACCCCCACCTGTCCTTGCTACCAAAAAATGCGCGAAATGCCACCGGTGAAGCTCGAAACTTCCACGGGTTTGCGCTGACCATCGCCGCTGATTTCGGCCGTCTTTGGCCGCACCACCGGTGGGAAAAGATTCCCAACCTCACCATCTTCCAGTCCCGATCAGTCACCGGCACCAAAAAGGCTCATTTGCCGCCGACAGATCACCCCAAAGTGCCGCAGCTTCACAGTCTCGATCCGGCGCCACCGCCATGCGTGGGAGGACACCACCAGCACCGTTGAACTCGCCTCGACGAGAAGTGTCTAGTCCGAGCTTTCCCAACACCGTTGAGTGAACTCCGGTCAACGTTGACTGAAGGGCATTTTGGTAATTTTGCGTATAGGGGGTAATTTCATAATTTCTACCTTTGAGGATGTTTTTGTAATCTGAATTAAGGATAAATTGGTAATTAGTAAATTATGAAATTGAGGGTAGTATAATTTCGGATTGTATTAGTAAATTATGAATACGGGATTAATACGGTAAGTCGGGAAAATTGAGAGTTGTAACATTTGAACGAATAGTTATTTTAAGCGTTACTTTTATGAGATTAGTTCGAATTATAATTATGGAAAGTAATTATATCATTTCTTTAAAATAGGTGGATCTGCGAACAAAAATCTACCTGCGGACTTGGGTGATAACCGATCTGAGTTTGTCACTGTGAGTGGAATATATTAAAATTATTTGATTTTTATATAGTAAAGCTTGTTCGTGAAATGAATATTTAAATTTGTTTCCATATAAATGGTTCTCCGAAATAAATATTTATTATGTATATATATTTTGTTAAGTTATATTTATTAATTTATGCTCCGTATCGATTTTAAATTTGTAAAAGAGATGATTGATTTCCGAACATGATTTAAAGTGTTTTTATGTGGATTTCAAGCATGATTTAAAGAGTATATGATTTGAACTTGAGCATGATTTGAAAGGTGCATATATGTTGATTTTGAGCATGATTTAAAGAGTATATAATTGATCTTGAGCATGATTTAAAGTATTTATACATTGATTTCGAGCATAATTTAAAGTGTTTATATATGGACTTCTAGCATGATTTAAAGTATTTATATATAAGGATTTGAGCATGATTTCAAGTGTATATATGTGGATTTCAAGTATGAATTAAAGTGTATATATATTGATTTCAAGCATGATTTAATGTTTTAAAGCAAATACACATTCCTCCAGATTGGATGAGATAGTAGGCCTTGGGGATCGTCCGAACACACATATAGGCTTTGGGATGTGTGTTTGGGCGCTTTCGCCCTTTGGAGGCATATGCATGCAGACAGATATTGAGATATAAGACCGGGTGGTCCGGACACGATGTCACTAGATAGCGCATCATAGCACGTTTATTGAGATCTTTGTATGAGTTATGCTAATAAGCATGAGATGGTACGTCATTTCATCTATCCGTGTAGCTCCGGGCATGATGGTACTCAGATAGTACATCATTGTCGTCCGTTGAGGTCCGGATGTGACTAAATTATCCCCTGATATTTGTTTAAGGATATTTGTAATACTTAGTATTTGATATTTCAGAATGAGATGAATTTCAATATGAGATGTTTTTTCTTAGTTTTGTGTCAGTATTGATTATATTATGTTCAGAATATGATTGAAATGAAAGGAGTTTTTACATGAAAATATATTAGTTTGAGAAAAGTAATTATACAAGTGATGCATTTCTTTTTGAAAGTATTTTATGTTTCAAAAGCTACTATCCACTCACTGAGCTCACTAAGTTTTATACTCACCCTATTTTATTATAATTTATCCCTCGGAGATTACTGAGTGCAACAGTTAACCCAACGAGTTGTACATATTTGGAGTCATTTTGGCCATGTGAGGTTGTTTGAGGACATAGAATAATTATTTTTCTTTTGTTTAATGTATAATCATCCTATTTTGGAATTATACTATGAATGTGATATAATAATTAAGAAACATGTGTAATGTTGGATATGTTACTGGATGAGACTGATTGAAGTAGTTTGATATATAATACATTATTTGGGAGTGCTTGTGTTGTAATTGCAGGTTTGGGAATGTTATATGTTTAGGGAAGGTTCTGCCGAAATTTCGGTAGAATTCTCATTAATAAGATGATTTTTAATGTTTGAGTTCAGTTTCTTAAGATAGGCCGCCTCGGGAATGAGGCGGTCGTCTCGAACCGAGTACTTTAATCAAGCTTACTTTTTATTTATGTTGTTTTCCCTCTTTTCTTGAAAATAGATCTATGTAGTCTATATGTTATTTAATACTACTTAATAATCATTTGAAGAGAAAAAAGTAATTTACCAAAGATAACCTCCTAAAAGGAAGTGAGAAAAGATAAAAAATGTAACGCATATGAAATCAAAATCGTAAAACCACAAGAAAGCACTGCTGTAGCTTGAAATCCTTGATAGTTTTATAATTTTTGGTCCTGTATATCCCTTTTTGAATAATTCATGCTTTAGGATTAACTGAAAAGCACATCAAGATATCAGAAGAAGTTGAAAGCTTGATTTCTTTCCAAAATTTTAATTTCTGATCAGATTTTTGCACTGTTTGGGTTTTGGAACGATGGTATGAAATAATTGCTTTGAATTACTTAGAAAGGAAGCAAATTTTAATCTGTTAATAACTATCTTCTTTCATGCATTTATTATCGAGATCCAAATGGAAAAAAATTTTCTCCTAGTTTTTTTTTCTCTTAGCTCTTTTGTTTTTCAATGATTAGTCAAATATGTGATAATTATTCTAACTTTTTCAATAACTATACACACTTACCAATCATTGAAAAATAAGGAGGGCTGGAAAGGAAAAAAATTAAGAGAGAATCATTTTTCGATTCAAACAAGTCTCAGTTCCACTAATTGGTGCATTAATACTATATAAATGCCGGAGTTGAAGGGATTGGAGATACTCGTGCGGTGCAACTGATCACTAAATTTGGTACGTTAGTATGCATGTAGAATGTTTTCTTTTGAAAGTGAAAGCAAAGTATATGTATAGCCGCATTCTTTATAAGCATGAAACTGGTGAAAATTTCTATCAACATCTGAAATTTGAGTTTCAATGCACTCCTGGAGCATGATTCAATCTTAAACTTTTTTTTCCCTTTTTATGTTTTACAGAGTGGATAAAACAGTAATTTACTTTCTTCTATTTAGGTCAGTAATACAGTAGTATTAGGTAATGGGAAAGTTTAGACAAGAGAATGCCTAAGAATTGATCATTACAAGTGTTTCGTTTGAAGCTAGTCCTTCCTTAGAAATTTGGGTAATCTTATTGACTACTGGTTATAGAGTTACCTCTTTTCTTTAGCATATCAGTGCCAAATTTGTATTTTGTTTAACTATCTTGCCTGTCCTCGAAATTATTTTTCCTGATAACCTGACTTGTTCGTACTTTCATATGTAGGAACGTTGGAGAGTTTGTTGCAATATGTTGATCAAGTTGAGGAGGAACGTACAAGAAAGGTAGCATTAACTAGTTATAATATTAATCAGGATTTTATTTATTTATTTTATCGTTTTTGTTTATTGAGTGGGGTGAATTGGGTGATTGGATGGTGCTTGTTGGTGCTTGGTCCAGACTAGTTAGGACTATAAGTCTCTAATTAAGTATAGTTAGGAGCATAAGTCTCCAATTAAGACCTTAATCTTGTTGGATAGAAAAATACCCGCAGAGACAAACAGATAATTGCTGATAATGCAACATGAATCTAACTTATTTATGTCTTGAAAATTTAAACCCAGAAGACAATTGCAATAAATTGGCTTTAAGTGGGTTCAGTTTCAGCTTGATATTTGCTGCTTTCTACTTTTATTAAAAATTAAATGATCCTGACGGAATGCAATTAAAATGGTTATTTTTTTTTTTTCTTAAATCCTTTTCTTTCTTTCACTTATCCTTGTGATGTTTTGTAATCACGAACTTTAGTAAAATCATGGTTCAAAACCTTTTGTTCCTTTATCTCATGCAGGCTCGATAATTTTTGCTGATCAAGCAGTTCTAAGCAAGAACTTGGTAATGTTGTCAACCATAATTATTGCTTGTTTTCCACCTGTTATCTTGTTTGATCACTTTAATTTCTCCAGTAATTTCATCATGTTTTTCAAATTCTGCTACATAATGCTCTATCTATCAACAATTTGTCACCGAAATGCTACATTCAATATCACCTATTTAACTCAACCTTGGGGTTCCTACGTTTACTTGATGCTGGAAATTTCTACAAGCAATAAGTTACTTCTTTTGGACTATTAACACTCTTGAGTTATGTTGCATTATGTTGTGGATGAGATAATATTGCCAATTTCATTATTTTGATTGCCTTGAACATATTTTGTACCAGCTTTATTTTGATATTTAGAATTTATTGCTACATTGTGATATTCCATTCTACACGGTACCATTTACGCTGGAGATTTTGCATTTATAAAACCAGAGGTTTGTTCTAAGCACTTGAGGGATGCTAGTTATTTAGTCACTGTATGGCATGTTTACTTAATTGCATGTTAAAGCTTTTTGCCAAGTTGATCAGCGCGCCTGAGTCCTGCCTGACTTATGGTTTTTTATGGGTTTTCGTAGATCAGTTTCGCGGTACCAGATGGACATTGAATGTTACAGATGCACTAGGCTACCAAAGCCAATATCCTGAACATCTAGCACTGCCATAACTGTCGAGAAATTCTCTAGTTATTCTTATAAGTACATTTTGGACACTTACACGGTCAACGAATTCATCTTTTAGCTGAAGATTAATTTAAACTTATGTTTCACTATTACACTTTGACAGCATCTCGTAACATTCTGGGAAGTTTCCCTTGCCATTTAAAGCTGTAGTGCGCTTAAATTCCATGAGCTCTTATTGTGTAATATTTCCTCATTTCATTGAAACTCCTCGACATTTTGCACAGTATCGGAATTTCTGCACTTATATGAGATCTGATTTTAAGAGTAGATTACAAAGATTATATGAATCCTTTTAAGCTGAAAGCCTGAAAGTAAATCATGACTGGTACAGGACAATGGGGAGAAATTCATAAGCCTGTTGACTCCCATAAGTGCTTATGCAGAAGGGTTTTCAGCTGATCCAATAATAAGAAGAGCCATATATTTGTGGAAGAAACTCGAAGCTCAGCGTTGAAATCGTCTTATACATTCGTACTCAATGGGCCGCCTAACCCTGTTTGAGAACCAAAGTTAGCAGACGCTGAAGCTGAGAGTACAGTCCAATATGTATATTTGTTTCCAAAAGTGCCCCAATGATTCAATATTTTACTTGATAATGTGGTCCTTAGATATGGCCAATACATTGGTTTGGTATGGCTCGGCCCGTGTCTCGCACGGCACAATGAGGCAAGCTTTTCGGCCCATGACCGTGCCTGGACACAAGCACGTGTCCGTTAAGGGTCTATTAAGAGCTCATTAAAATTAAAATTTAAAAATTTTCATTATAATATTAATTAAGATTTAAATTAAAATACTACTAATTTATTTTAATTTTTCACTTAAACTTTTACAGAAAAGAAGAAATTTAATTTTTTAAATAAAATTTAGTTCCAGGGATCGGTCTCACATAGCACGATAGCCGTCTCTAGTAGTCGCCGTCTCCAAAGGTTTATAATGTGCGTATCAAAATGTGGTACGCGTGTCCTTAACATTGAGATCTATTCTTCTATTATTCAAAAAAAAAAAAAAAAAAAACAGATGCTTTACAATCATTTTCAATCAGGTCCCCATTACTTGTACTACACTTTTACTAATATGATATTATGTAAAATATATATATTTACATAAATTATTTAATTGTTGTATGTAATCGGATTATCCACGGACTTATTTAGGGAACCCTGCGTAAAAAAATAAATAAAGAACATGTAACTATTGTCTCTGATCCATATTTCATTGAAGTCACCATCTTATCTCCGCCGTTGGCGCTTTTTTTTTGGAATACCTCTACGCCGTTGGATTTGGCTTGGGAATAGTTGATGATGCTGACTTTACCAATAAGCGAAAGGTAAGCGCCTTCCTTTACGCGAGCATCTGAGAAGCAAAAAGCATGTTCTGAATTCTGATGGTCAAGCGGCATAGTCCTTCAGTACTCTTTACTCTTCTTCAGATCATCTTCTTGGCTGTTCACTACGTCGAATTCAATTAACCTCCTGACGTCGTCGTTTTATCTACCGTTGGTGTCTTAGTCGATTCCGCTAGCTCGTATTTCTTTCAGCTTGATTAGTTTTGGGGTTTGAAGAAGCAAATGTAAGTGTGAATATGTATTGTTTAATTGATACTTTTTTTTTTCAACATGATGCAGGTCACTTGTACCAGTTAAAAGTATCCCAAATTTCTTGCAGATCTACATCTAGTATTATGTGAAATGCAATTCATTGATGATGAGTAATCGCAAAAGTTTTTCTTTTCTTTTTCATATGAATGAAGAGTCATTTTGCTATCTTTTCATTGTTTATTGCTGATCTGTTATTTAGTTTCAGGAAAGCGAAAAGCTCTGAAAATGGCTGAATTTGTTGGCACTTTTGCTGCAAAAGGAGGAAAAATGGATGACGTTTGGATTACCGGTTCAAAAGATATGTGGCTTCTATCCAACCAAGGTTACAAGGGTTTGGAATCAAGAAAGTCCATTTTGTATGATATACTAGATGCGCTAACCACTCCTAATGTCAACATGATTGGAGTGTATGGAATTGGTGGTATTGGCAAAACGACGTTAATGCACGAAGTTCTTTGTAAAGCCAAGAAAGAGAAGCTCTTTGATCGGGTGGTTTTTGTGTTGGCATCTTCTACAGCAAACGTTAAGAAGATTCAAGATGAAATAGCTGAGCAGCTAGGTCTGGAACTTTGTAAGGGGACTGAATCTGAAAGAGCAAGGACACTATTTGACCGATTGTGGAGAGAGAAGATCCTTGTTATATTAGATGATATTTGCACAAGTATAGATCTGGAGACTCTGGGAATTCCTTTCGGGGATGCTCATAGGGGATGTAAAATATTACTCACATCTAGATATCGAGATGTTTTGGTGAGTGAGATGCATTCTCAGTATAATTACTGTGTTTCTGTTTTAAATAAAGAAGAAGCTTGGAGCCTTTTTACGAAGATGGTAGGTGATTGTGTGGAAGATGGTGATTTGGAATCGATTGCTATTCAAGTAGCCAATGAA
Source organism: Murraya koenigii (assembly GCA_025617385.1). Classification (NCBI taxonomy): domain Eukaryota; kingdom Viridiplantae; phylum Streptophyta; class Magnoliopsida; order Sapindales; family Rutaceae; genus Murraya; species Murraya koenigii. Next base: position 36,408,167 of record CM046811.1, read on the forward strand.
TGTGGAGGTTTGCCTCTGGCCATTGTAATAGTTGCAAGAGCATTAAGAAATAAGTCGTTGGCTGAATGGAAGGATGCTTTGCAGAAACTGAGGTCTTCTGCTGGGAAATTGGATGCACTAGTGTATTCAAGTATTGAGTTGAGTTACAATTATTTGATAGATCGGGTAGTTAAGTCAGCTTTTTTGCTTTGTGGTATACTGGAACATCCCTATGACGCTCATGTTATGGACTTGTTGAAATATGGAATGGGTTTGGGTTTATTTGAAGGCATTTATACGATGCAAGAAAGACGAGATAAAGCATATGCATTGGTACACATGCTCAAAGACTCTTGTTTGTTGCTTGACGGTCATACCGAAGAGCGGTTTTCTATGCATGATATTGTTCATAATGTTGCAATATCAATTGCATCCAGAGAGCATCATGTGATCACAGTGAGAAATGATGATATAATGAAAAACTGCAGTGCAGTCTCCTTAATGATATTAAAATTGGGGTGGAATATCCTCAACTTGAATTTTTCTGTATGAATCCCAAGGATCCCTTTTTGAAATGCCTGAAAATTTTTTCAGAGGGATGTCAAAGCTAAGAGGTTTAGCATTGTCCGAGATGCAACTATTGTCTCTGCCACCATCAGTTCATCTCCTGTCAAACCTTCAAACATTATGTCTAGAACAATGTGTATTGGGAGACATATCTATTATCGGGAACCTGGAGAAACTTGAAATCCTTAGCTTTTCGATTCGGATATTGAGCAGTTGCCCTATCAAATAGGTCAATTGAGTCAGTTAAGATTGCTGGACTTGAGCTTTTGTTCGAATCTGAAAGTTATTCCACCAAATCTTATATCAAGGCTAACCCAATTAGAAGAACTATATATGGGTAACACTTCTGTCAAATGGGAGTTTGGAGGACTCAACATTGAAAGAAGTAATGTAAGCCTTCATGAGTTGAGACATCTGTCTCAGCTGACTACCTTGGAAATTCAAATTCAAGATGCCCTGATTCTACCAAAGGGTTTGTTTTCCAAAAAGCTGGAAAGGTACAAAATATTCATTGGAGATGAATGGGACTGGTCTGTTAAGTATGACAATACAAGAGCATTAAAACTCAAGCTCTGTTCCAGCATTTACTTGGATGAGATTCTTATGCAGTTGAAGGGAATAGAACACCTGTATTTGGATGAAGTGCCAGGTATCAAGAATGTTCTGTATGATTTAGACAGAGAGGGCTTTCCACAGCTGAAGCATCTCCACGTCCAAAATAATCCCTACATATTATGCATCACTGACTCAATGGCACGGGTATGTCTTGATGCCTTCCCTCTTTTGGAGTCACTGGTTCTTCATAACCTGATTCACTTGGAGAAGATATGTCATAGTCAACTTACAGCAGTGTCTTTCTGTAATTTGAAAATATTAAAAGTGAGAAATTGTGATCAATTAAAAAATGTCTTCTCATTTTCTATTGCCGGAGGCCTTCCACAACTCCACACAATTACAGTGATTAAATGCAAGAATGTAGAAGAAATTTTCATGATGGAAAGAGACTGTTATGTTGACTACAATGAAGTGGATAAGATTGAGTTCAGTCAATTACGCTCCTTGACTCTAAAATTTCTTCCATGGCTCACAAGCTTCTACTCTCAAATGGAGACATCTGCTACATCAAAAGAAACACATAAGGAATTGATAACTCATACATGGCCCAATAATGTCATTCTGGAGGATGAGATTGATACTCCAATGCCGCTTTTTAATGAAAAGGTACTTCTGCATCGATAATTTTAGTCTTTTTCCTTATTCTGAATTGTTAAAAAAGTGCTGAAAAATTATCCACCCTGGGGGAAGAAGGGTATGTGCCCTTAATGTACCATAACTAACATTAAACCTTTAGGTTCCCTTGGGTTGGTTTTTGTAATCATTATTGGTCTCCTTCGATTGAAGGTTTTTCTCTTTAATGTTTCTTAAATGATACTGCATACATCACCATTAATGTGTTTGGATGTGCATATTTACTGTATCATTGGTTTCTTCCATTCCATATTCTTAGTTTTAGTTGTTGAAGTTTTCTGAATTTCATTAAACCTTAGGCTGTTCAGAACTGCCTTTAATCTTTAATTTATAGCTGCAAATGGACGTGTAATTGCTCAGCCTAGATAGTAATTTTATTGAAAAGAGAAGAGCTTCATACAGGCTTGGTTCAACTACCTTTTGAAATTAAGAAAAACTATTTTTATTAAAATGTAATTGTGAAATTCTGTGCATGGAGAATTCAAATGTTAGTTTGTCACGGAAAAGAGAGAGATTCTTAACCCTTATGGTATGTAATATGTCTAAAATTTTGTTACGCATTTAACGTATATGACAGAAATTGAAATCAGAGCTATTTTGCAGGTTCTGTTCCCAAACTTGGAAAACTTAGAACTTTGTGCAGTTGGTACTGAAAAGATTTGGTGCAACCAACTTGCAGCAGTGTCTTGCATTCAAAATTTAACCCGCCTGATTGTACATGGCTGTGAGAAATTAAAATATTTATTCCCATCTTCTATGGTTAGAAATTTTGTCCAGCTCAAACACCTTGAGATATGCTACTGCACTGCTTTGGAGGAGATTGTTGGGAAGGAAGGAGAAGCGGAAGCATCTGCCACATTTGTTTTTCCAAAAATTGTTTTCTTGAAACTGTGGAACTTGTCAGAACTTAGAACATTCTATTCTGGAATGCATTCTTCAGAATGGCCATTGTTAAAAAGGTTGGAGGTAAATGGTTGTGACAAAGTAAAAATATTTACTTCAGGATCTTTTGGTTTACGGAATAGTGTGTTGGGTCAACTCATTATTCCAACACAGCAATCCCTCTTCTTAGTTGAAAAGGTATGTGACCTTTTTCCATTTTTTTTAAAATATATATATATATATGAAGAGGGAGATTTGAAAATCTTTTTTCACTCACCCTTATGTTATCTAAAGTTGTAACAGAACAATATTGGTCACTATGATTCTTGTCACATACACTCGCACACATTGTGTTGTAGAGAAAGTACTTGCAAAGAGTGTGCAGGAAAGAGTGTGTAGGAAGTCCATTTCATCTATGAATTAAGAGATGAAAATGGACTAAATGCAGATATATGAGACCTAAAACATCCTTGACAAGAAATGCAAGAAAACCCCAAAAGCATAGAACCCACCTTGCTCTATGCCAAATCCTTCAATTGTGAAAATAAGCAACAAAACACATACAACCAACCCAAAACTTCTTCCCACTTGGAATAATGAAGAAAGAATATTATTGAAACTTCTTAGTTACAGAGGTTGCAAGAAACAAATTCTTTCCTATAAACAAATAGAACCTTTTTAAATTGAGGAACAGCCGTTTCTTTCCCAGCAAGAACCTTCTAAGTCCCACTGGGGCTTCACTCATCCTAAATTTTTTCCATCTTCCTCCAAAGATTTTAGCTTGATACCGTAAGAAAGAAATTATTCTTCTATTAAACCTGTATATTCTAATTAGTGATCTTGGTGGATCTTAGTGGACTGATCATGGCCAATTTAATATCAAGTTTGTAAAATATTAAGGATTTATTGGTTTTCTTGTGGCAGCTTCCAGTTAAGGTGCATGTTAATCTTAACTGGGGACACTTGCTTGCATTCAAGTCATCAGTGGTGTGTTCGTTGTTCTGAGACCAATGAATTTTGCTGCATATCGATTCCATTATAGCTTATTGGAAACAATCTGGACTAGCTTTATAATGAGATAATCATACAATGGCTTATCAGCATGCAAATATTTTAGTGATTCAGATGATGCTTGTCATCTCTATTTATTTATTTTATGTGTTTTTTGAGAAGTGAAGGTCATTAACCATTTGTTTAGATTCTCTTGAAATCTACTAAATGAACTCATAAATTAGATATTGAAAATTTTGGAGTCTTGTTTAATGTTGGGTTCATACCCGCTAATATGGGTGGGGATGAGATGTATTTTACTCTACATGGAATAATATGGAAAATCTCAAACTACATTGACTTTGAGCCTCTTTTGGGGAAAAAAATGTTCAAGCAGATTCTAGAGTAAGAACATTTTCCATGTTAGATGGCTATGGCCTGATGCGTCAATTAATTTAACAATTCCTAATTTTTCCTTTTATGAATACTTTATAATCCTATATATTCTGTGAAACCACTTTTTCCCGTGGATGTGCAGGTTATGTCCAACTTGGAGGAACTGAAATTGAGTGGAAAGGACATCACAATGATATGCCAGGACCATTTGCCAAAGCACCTTTTTCAAAACCTTAGAAGTCTTGAGGTCGTGAATGATAAATCAGATAATTTTTCGATTGGTTTCCTTCAAAGATTTCACAATGTGGAAAAGCTTGAACTAAGCAGCAGTTCATACAAAGAGATGTTTTCGTATGGAGAGGTTGAGAAACATGTTGGAATGCTTGCACAGATCAAAAGTGTAAAGTTGAGGGAACTTTCTGATCTCATGTGCATATGGAAACAATGCTACAAACTAGACTCAGGTTTTCAAAATCTTGAAACGTTAGAAATCTGGTGGTGTGACAGTTTGATAAATCTAGTGCCATCCTCAGCATCTTTGGAGAACCTAACAACATTGGAAGTATCTTATTGCAAAAGATTGAAAAACTTAGTATCCTCATCCACTGCCAAAAGTTTGGTTTGTCTCATGAAACTGAGGATAGATGGATGTAAGCTGATGACAGAAATAATATCAAAGGAGGGAGATGTAGAAGAAGATGAGATTGTTTTCAGCAGATTGAAGTGGTTGTCACTTGAATGTTTAGAAAGTCTTACAAGCTTCTGCTCTGGCAATTGCACCTTCGAATTCCCATCTCTAGAAGATTTATTTGTGATAGATTGTCCCAAAATGGTGATTTTCTCTTATGGAGTCTTGAGCACACCAAGGTTACAGGAGGTACGACAAAACTGGGGCCTAGCTGAAGGTTGTTGGGAGGGTAATCTTAATACAACCATACAGAAGTTATGTTATAATGAGGTATGAATTACTCTTTTGTGGATGTTTAATTCTTTTCTGCTGTTAAAGATAATTCTAGTAATAAAACATATAAAGTACCTGTTTCGATGTTGCCAGATATTAGACAATTCTCTACCCTTTTGACTCGATTTACCTGTTGCAATGTTGCCACATATTAGTCAATCCCTATCCTTTTGACTTATCTTTCTATCTTTTTCTGTTTTGACGTGTAAAATAGCTTTGGAGTAAAATGTTCATCTCTCCAAATATTGCCCACTAGGAAAGTTCATGTAGAACCACTAATAATGTAGCTGCAGATAACCATCCCTAGATCTGTTTCTATATCAATGGGAGCAAGTCTGGGAATTTTCAAATGGAAGAATGTTTATTGTTACCCATTGTACATTCCCATCAACCTAGATAAAAAATCTAACTTCTTAAATTTAAACATAGTCTTTACCATAACTCCCAAACCATATTGATCTCTTCTTATATCTCTCGTTCCAGTCGCCACCTTTGACGCCATTTTCATCTCGCTTGTCGCTATCTCCGCCTCTGATGCTATCAATGGAGTTTCCCTCATGCTCCGTAAAAGTACATGATAAATTCAGTAAGTTTTTATTCAACATAGATATGAAATTAAAATCCAACAACAAAATACAATAATAAAAGAAAACTAATTCAAAAATGTATTGACAATTTTGTTATCTTGAGGTCTTGTTTGGAACTTTCATATTTTTATGTGTTTATTTATTGCATACACACATATACATATATGTATATATAGTATTGATTTGATTATAGATCATGAACTTTATTAAAGTTCAAGAAAGCTATTAAGTCATATGGTTTAATAATATAATATTATTACGTTATTAAATCATATAGTTTAATAAATTTCTCGGACTTTAACAAAGTCCATAATATATATATATATATATATATATCAAGTAGTGCTAATGGTTAGTCATCTTAGGTAATGGTTCCATCTGGTGTGGCATTTTATCCAAAGGATGAGGAAATAGTGTCTCACCTAATCAGGAAGGTGTCTGGTCATACTGATGGAGGAGGTTCTCATTTTATCAAAGACATACAACTTTATAAACATGAACCTTGGGAGCTCTCAAGTTTAGCACATGACTCTGGTCATCAGCGAATGTACTTCTTCACTCGCTTAAGAAGTAGGTCTCACTCAGAAAGGGTTCACAGAAAAGCTGTATGTGGATTTTGGAAGATATCGGGCCGGTCATCTTACATAAATGATAAAGATGGGAAACCAATAGCTGTGAAGAAGTTACTGACTTACTACAAGAAAGATGAGAAGACTCAATGGCTCATGGAGGAGTACACACTTCTGCAAAATCACGAGTATACGGTTGTGCGAAATCAGCCGCCAACTCAAGATAACGCAAAATCGGAGATGTTACCTTCTTGGGCACTCTGTGTTGTCTACCATTCGAAAAAGAACTATAGTTCGTGATAGTAGTAGGAAGAATGCTGACATACATTGTTGAGATGATAAGGGATACACACACACACACACACACACACACACCTAGAGACGCTGGTCTAATCCATGTGAGACATCTGCCCGATAGAATGATGCGTGCCTCGTTGTTCTTTTTCCGGTTTATGAATTCCGTTTGGCCATTGACTGTTATTGTTTAGAGTCAACAGAAAGACAAGTAATATTTTGACCGAGATATGCTGCAAAACATAATAACATATGTGACGTAAGACAGGAAAACTAATTTCAGTGAGAGAACAGAGGAAATTTAGGGTAATCTTGATTTGTATTTATTATGTTTAATTTGAAATAATAATTAGTTGTCTTGCATTGGTCGTAAACAAATTATTGTAAGTAGAGTAATACATATGAAGGCCGTCTCCCACCTGTTACAATACAAATTAAAATTTCACAATATAATTAAAAGTTCACAATATAAAAAGAGTTAGTAATGAGATCCAATTCTAAATTAATTTCTAGAAGAAGTAAATAATTTATAAAAACTATGTGATATATCATGTGGATTTAGTTTTAAGCTAGATAATTATTAATTTATATAATAAGTGGGATCTATAGTAAAAATATGATTTTTAAAGAAAATTATTATCTTATAAATTTATCGAATTATTAATTTATGCCTTTAATTCAGTTATTAATTTATCCAATATTATTTTATGAAAAATTATCACTATATCATCTTTTATTTGTTATATGTACATCTAACTAGTACAAAATTTTGACATATTTTTTGAACCACTTTCGTTTTTAAACTTGTGTCAATTAACTACTTTTACACTATAAGATGACTATTTTATCCTTAAATAAATTAAAAGACTATTTATTTTACAAAAATTTAAAAAAAATAATATTATGATTACAAGATTATCCTAAATTTAACAAAATATTGGGAAAAAAATTCAGGAAAAGAAGCGTGCCGAGTACATAATGTTGGGCTATTAGCGTAATTTAAATTAGGAATATTTTTGTAGTAAACTTGTTTAATTAAGAAGTGGATGTAGAGAATATTTTATTAAGAACTGGGCAAAGCAGTCAGAGCTTAGCTTTAGTGGTAAGTCTTGAATTTGAACTTCAATGGATTGCGCGAATTATTAATTAAAAAAACATAGAAATAACTTTATACAATAGAATCTTAATAAAATAAGGAAAATTATTAATGGACTACTTTTCTTCTATTATATACATATTTAACCACCACAAAATTTGAGTATGTCTTTGAACCACCTTTATTTTTAAACTTATATTAATCAACCACTTTCACACAAAAAATAATCATTGTATTCCTAAATAAATTAAAATACTATTTTATTTTAAAAAATAAAAATTATAATTACAAAACTACACTAAATTAAATAAAATAAATAACAAATCTAAGATGCTAATTTTTTATAATTATAATTTATTTAAAAATTATCATGTTAATTTTTAATTTTTTGTAATGATAATTTTATTTAATTCTTGTAATTAAATTAAGTATATAAAGTTTACAAAAATTGATATGAAGAGAAAAACTTCCTATAATTATTATAAAATTTTTTATAATTAAAATTAAGAAACTTTCCTATACAAATTAAATGAAATTATAATTACAAAAAATAAAAATAATAAATTTTAAATGAAATTATAATTATAAAAAAATTAACATCTTTGGATTTTGAGATTTATTTGTTTTGTTAAATTTAGGGTAATTTTGTAATCATAATATTTTATTTTTTAAAATTTTGTAAAATAAATTGTCTTTTAATTTATTTAAGGGTAAAATAGTTATTTTATAATGTGAAAGTAGTTTATTGACACAAATTTAAAAACACAAGTAATTCAAAGAACATCTCAAAATTTTGTAGTGGTTAGATGTACGTATAACAAAAAAAAGATGGTGTATAATTTCCCATAAAATAATATTAGATAAATTAATAATTGAATTAAAGATTTAAATTAATAATTCGATAAATTTATAAGATAATAATTTTCTTTAAAAATCATTTTTTCACTACAGGTCCCACTTATTATATAAATTAATAATTATATAGTTTAAAACTAAATCCACATGATATATTACATAGTTTTTATAAATTATTTACTTCTTCTAGAAATTAATTTAGAATTGGATCTCATTACTAACTCTTTTTATATTGTGAAATTTTAATTTGTATTGTAACAGGTGCGAGACGGCCTTCATATGTATTATTACTTACAATAATTTGTTTACTATCAATGCTATGGAAGACATTTCAAATTAAACATAATAAATATAAATCAAGGTAAATAAATACTGTAAATGTGATCATATTTTTTAAAATAAATTATTTCTTTGTAAATGAATAGTTTTATTAATTTGTTGATATATTAATATTCATTAAATTAATAGATTTTTTTATAATTTCAATATAATTAATTTATCAAAATTTTACAAGCGTTGTTTACTACATACGTAGCTTCATCCTTCGGTTCGGTGTTGCATGTAGCTTCATTCGTCAATATTTATATTAGACAATATGTTCCCCTTTAGCTTCATCCTTCGAATATTAGTAACTACTACAAGTAGAAATTGAAGGAAGAAGCAGCAAGCAGCACCCTGTTTAAAATTGGGGTAATAAATTTTCTGAGTTTTTTTTTTTTTTGTAATTAATCTTTTGATATGTGAAATTAGGACAAAGTCATCCTAAGTGAAGTTATTACAACTAACTTTTCTAACTTTTGATAAAAACAAATTCAGCATTATGATTTTCCATAAAAAATCTGACAAACATGAGAAAGAAAAATGACAAAAAGATTTATGCGTTGTTTTTGAGGAAATGTCAAACTCAAGTCCATCACCAACACCTCGTCGGAGTTCGGAAATGGCCATAAGTAAATAAAAAAAGAAGAAGAAGATGGGCGGGGACAGAACTCAGGCTACAGCAACTTAAAGGATAAAATTGTTTGTAACATTGATAAGTTTCTAGAAAGCTCTCAACGGGTGGTGAAGTGATCTCTAAACAGTTTTATTTTATTAGTTACCAAATTTGAATCTCATAGGAGATAAACGGTTAAAAAAATAAATTTAAATTTTTCTTATTACCTTTAAAAGAAAAAAAATTTTAAAAAATTGAGTATTTTTACACAATCTGTAGGGGAAAACATTATCACTTTTTTATTTTTTAAAATTTAATTTAGAGAAGGGAATATTTGGACTCACCAAATTATTTTCACACCCATTTTCTCAATAAACCAACCATTAAAATTTAAAAATTAAAGATTTTAATCTATACCTCAAAAAATTTTAAAACAGCCCAAATATTTTATACCCACTATAAATAAGGGTACTAATAATTCCAACCCAATTTTGTGTAATAACACCACATTTATAATTTTTTCTAGATGCAATTAGTCAACAACTGTATCTTTCTTATTAAATGAAGGTAAATTCTAGCCTACCCCTGACAAGTGATAATTTTTAAATTACTCCTATTACTATTAAAAATATTAAGTTTTTCCTCAAAACTCGTTATCTCTTTGTTAATTTAAACAGCATAAAGGATACAAATGGTACTTGTACAAATCTGTGATGATTGTTAATCATAGAGGCACTCAAAATCAGTCAGTATTTTAACCTAATCAATGTTATCCAAGTCAATGTGTGGTGTAAAATTATAAATGTAAAAAAAAAAAAATAGACGGTGTGATGTAAAAAATGAAAACTTAGCATTCGTACCAAAGTAAAGCCAAGTGTCTCTCATCTTGTAAAACTTCGTTGAAACAAAAAAACAAAGCACCATGGAAGACCTTGTAACAACGAAATTGGAAGAGTAATATGAATTCAAGTAGTAGCAATGGAGAATCTGATTCTGAACAGCCTCCTCCTCCGACAGCTAAGGTAAGGAAACTAAAATTTAGTAACATTTTACTATTATCTTTTGTTTTAGGCTATACATTTGTATTTATGTAATTCTGGGCTTGCTACTGTTAGGTTAACATTGTATCATGGTATTAATTGTTGATTATGAAATTTTATTAGAAACCCTCATTTTTTATGAATTTGCGTTATTTTTTATGATTAAAAACATGAGAAATTTTTGCTTCTTTTTGTACTTAAAAGATTGAAAATGACAAAAGCATTATAGGAATTCTTTCTTTTTGTTGGTTTTATGGACATTATTAGTTATTGTTATTAAGTTACGGTTGTGAGGCTCGTGGTAGGTGATTTTTTTGAAAATTGAGTGAGTGGGTTTTGTTTAACATTGTTTTGTTTCATTGCGGTTATTGTTAAATAACTGTAACAGTTGTAATGAATGCTTTGCATATTGAGGTTGTATATGCTTGTTACGCGGGCATAATTTATAACTTATTGACAAAATTTGTTGTTTGTTTTTCTTGTGTTTTACAGTTATTAGTTTATTGCAAATTATTTGAATGGTACTAGTATATGTGTGGATTGTGGATTTTGAAGCTTGTTTGTATGTTATGATATATTTGAAACAAAATTTAAGGTGTTAGCTTTTGTTAATTTTATAGGTGTAAGGTGGGATATTGGGCCTAATAGACCTAGATTTTCTAAATAGAGTGATCTTGATCAATGGTACAATACGACAAGCTTTTAAGAGAAACAGCTAGCCTCTTGAGAGGTTTGTCATTGAGGTTACATTACCCGAGAATTGAAAAAAATGGGGCAATGGAGATTGAAAGTAATGTATATTAGGTGTGACAGTTGTTTAATGAGAAGAAGTACACAAAGATTAACTCTCATATGAAAGTATTACCACTGAATTTGATGAATGTGAATTGAAAGAGTTTATTTGATGATGACATTTAGAATATTTTCGTAAAAGCGTTATAACCTTTTGAACCAACACCTACTAGAAAGAGTGGTACCAAGGAAGAGAAGAAAATGCAAGATAATTACCCAACCTCAACCCCTGCCTTGCCCATGCTCTTGAACCTGAATTTGACCCTATCATTCCATCACCCTTTGAACCTAACTAAGGCTATACATGAAATTAAAACTGAACCTCAATTAAATGAGCTAATTTAGAGATCATTTGGGAATATACAATAGTGGCTACAATAATTAAATTTGTTATTAAACAAATATAATTATTTAATTCCAATTCTACTCCACTATAAGATTGGAATTGTCCTCCATAATTATATGCTCGAATATAATTCGCCCAAGCCACATTGATTTCTTTACTGCATAATCTTTTGTACCACATTGTTAATTTAAATTGATATCTCAACTGTCCAATCAATTTAATTACATCTTATTCCTTGATAATTACTAGTTTTCTCTAATGATCATTTCAATATATTTATTTATGTTAACACAATCTAACAAAAGAATTCTATGATCAAGTACTGAAAACTCATTAAGAGATGTGTCATAAAAATTATATATTGTTAATCTATAATTTCAATACTTATAATTGCTCCCACCAAGATACCGGGTAATCTTGACTACAAATGTATTTCGTGCCCATTAGTAACTTAAATGAAATAACAATTACAATTAAGAAATTATAATTAACTCAAGATTAAAATTATAGAATCAAGATTAAAATCAATGCCTATGAGATTTAATAAGTATGACAGTTATTACTAGGTTAATTAAATCTCATATGTGATCCTGTTCAATGTAGTCATACTACATCAATAAATTCATACATGATTAAGACAAATCACTCAATTAATTTATTACGGTCTATACCTAAATAAAGTGCCTAACTTTTATTTATCAATCTATGAACTTAATTTATTTAATCATAAGATAACTTGTATTTATGTCTTCTGCTAATCTACATGGTGATCGCATAAATACATATAATATGATTAAATGGACTTTACTCTAAATATTAATGCAAATAAAGATATAAAATTCCTCATTTATTTTATTAATCAGAAATATATTTATTACAATAAATATATAAATATGTTTTAAAGAGCATATTTTTCCAACAACATATTCATTGCATTATGATGATGGTATACAACAAACTTTTCATCTTATCCAATTTTGAAATAAGCTTAGTGGCCATTGCTGTTAACTTCTTATTTCCATCATGGAAACTATGGTTCTCTTCTTCATCTTGCAACTTTCCTAACCCTCTTGCAAGGTTAAAGCTAGATGGCTCCTACTACTTAAAGTAGTTGCATCATAGCCTCTCACATTTGTGGTAAAGCCTCTTAAGATTGCAACAGATTTAAAAACTTTGATTTTTTTCTTACTCACCACAGTCGGTACATGATTTGTTTCTGCACTTGATAACTTTCCCATTCACTTGCACTTTCTCTTTTCTGTCTTCATAAAAATGTTAATGGAGCTTTCGCTAAAGGATGGCATTCTCGTTGGTTTGATAGAGCTTTACAACCAATTACTAGATTTCAATACTTTGGGCCTACTACTGTATGTAAAATGATCTATAATATAAAATAATGCTCTAACAAAGATTTTGAATTTTGAGCAATTTTAAACTACCGTGGGTTTCAACAATTTTAAAATTTGATTTTTATGCCATTATCGTGAATTATATATAATAACATGACTTGTAATTTGCTTAACTAACATGTCTAATTTAGGGAAACTATCAACTTATTTAGGCATATTACGTCATATTGAAAGTTATATTTTAATCGTGTTTTCATTGTTTATATACTAATATTTTAATAGTTGACTTTTTTCATTTTCAATGACTTTTCACACATCAACTTTTTTTGGTTAAGCCTTACAATGCTACTAGAAGAATATTCAGTTAAGGTGGGGGTACTTTCAAACTTTCAAGAGTTAATGGCAGTTAATAGTTAAATATAATGAATTTTAAATGGTAACTTAATATTTTTAATAGTAAGAAAGATAATTTGAAGATTGTCACTAGGGGTGGGCATTTTTCGGTTCGGTATCCGAACCGAACCGAACCGAAACCGATTGGTTCTTAAGATTCAATCGATCGAATCGAATTTTAAAACTAAACCAAATCGAACTGAAATAATTCGGTTCGGTTCGGTTCGGTTTTAAAAATTCGATTCGGTTCGGTTCGGAAAATTAAGTTAATAATTTAGAATTTAGATTTTAGATTTTAGAATTTAGGTTTTAAAAATTCGGTTCGGTTCGGTTTGGTTCGGTTTTATTATATTTAATCGAACCGATCGGTTTTTTAATTCGCGAACATAAACCGTTCGGTTCTTAATTTTTCAAACCGTTCGGTTTTTACTTCTAAAACCGAACCGAACCAAATTGAATATTTCGGTTCGGTTCGGTAAAAACCGAACCGTTTGCCCACCCCTAATTGTCACTTGACGATCGGATAATAGGCTTGGCAAAAATCCGCCTGGACCGGATCCAGCTCATACTCGGCCAATCCGGTGCAGGTAAAACTCGGATCACTTAGAAAAAGGGCCTGGTATTGAAATTCAAAACCCGAGCATTTCGAGCACGAGTCCGGACAAGGAGTTAAAACCCGGAACCCGGATTGAGCCGGTTTATTTTTTTAAATGAAAATATAAAATCACAAGAAAAAATATTATTTTTGTTATATATTTTGGGATTTTCATATGTTATGTTGGTAGTTTGTATTGTAGCTATGAACTTATGATATGTTGGTAATTGATATTGTAATTATGATATGTTGGATATTACATTTATTTAAATTTATTTTGTGATTATTTTGTTGTTGGATATAGATTGAATGAATTTAGGTAGTAAATAGTATATTGAAATAATTTTTATGTGTTAGTTAATTAAAATTTGCTAAGTTGATTGAAATAATTTAATTGAGATATTGAAATAATGTCATAGAAATTTTAAAATTTTAGAGACACATGCGGGCTGGAAGCCCGAATTGAAAACCCGATCCCGGGAGGTGCCGGGCTTGACCCGGCCCACATGTGTAAAATTCGGACTTCAGTCCGGGTCCGGGCAGTAGTTTTATTTGTTTAAGCCGGACCCGAGTAGACACAAACCCAGCTCGAACTTGGACTTTTGCCAAGTCTATTGGATAAGCTAGAAGTTACCCTTAGATGAATTCCATTAGTAAAAATGACATCGTTGAAAAATTTAATACACTACTATTCTTGAAGTTAATTTCTCCCCTATCCTACCACTTTATTGCATTTTTTATTTTATTTTGTTGAAATTTTTCCTTCCATCTCCAAAATTCTCCATCAATAATCAATATGGTTAGTTTCTTTAAAAAAAAAAAATCAAGAGATAAGGTCAAGCTAAAAATTTTGAAAAATATTACTAAAAAATTCAACTTTTGATATTGAGTACTTTTGAATACTGGTGAAAGCATCCTTAAATCATGGCTTGTAGATAAGGATGGAGGCCGAGCCTGACCCGACCACTTAAATAAAAAGTCCGGCCCGATAAAAGTCCGATAATTTTTATTTCGGACTCGATTCAGGCCAAGGTCGGTCAGGCGGATCGATCATGATCTCGACTTTATTTTATTTAAATTATTTGATTTGTTCACCCAGTGTCTCAGATATGTGTTTAATTACTTTAATTATTTGATTTATTTCCAAGCACAACATACCCACAACTTATATTCAAAAATTAATTTACACTTGTGTCATTTGAAAAAAAATAAAATTCATCGTATACAAATGAAACTACACAATTCTACAACCCAACATTAAAAAAAAAAAAACTTATGTCTTGTACAAATAAAAATACACAATTTCACAACTCAACATAAAAAAAAAAAATCAACACTCATGTCTTATATAAATAAAAACACTCATCCAATTTGTGATGTGTCATGTATGCGTGTCAGTGTAATATTTTTTTAAATTTAGTAAATGATCGGGCTGGGTCACATAAGGCCCAAGCCCGAACTCAAATTTAATCGGGCCTAAAAATTAAAGTCCGAGCCCGAGTTTTAACTTCTAAGTTCGGGCTAAAGCCCAAAAAAATTGAGCCGGGCCAACCGAGCCAAAATTCGAGCCAGGCTTTTTTGCCATCCCTACTTGTAGAACCTTTGCTCTAATTGACTCGACCAGATCTTTTCCCTACGCTCTTGGGAAATGGGAATGGATGAAAGGAATAGAAAAGAGAGATTAAGAGAGAAAATGATAGAAGAAGAAGTTTAATCTTAATTCTATTATTTAGTTTGACATAAAATCATTTTTTTCTTATTTCTTTCTCATTTCCTCCGTTCCTCTCCTCTCATTTCTTTTAATTTCTTCAAATCAAACATGCTAAGTAATGGTGGTCAAAACAATTACTCTAAAAGTGCATGTTTAATTGGAAGAAATGAGAGAAGAGTAGAGGAATGGAAAGGATAGAGGAGGAGAAAAAAATTAAGGAACAAAGAAGGTCAATCACAATATCAATTATTTGGTTTGACATGGAATAATCTCTTCTTCCCTAATATCTTTCTTATGCCATAAAGACTCCGTCTTTTTCTGTATATTAGATAACTATATACTTGTTTATAATTTTTATTTGGATAAATACTCGTTTAATCTATATATTTTTAGTTAAAAGCTCTTTTAATCTTTATATTTTAAAAAATATCTCAAGACACATCTGCTGTTAAATATGTTGCACTCTTACTTTTATCTTTTTATTTCCTTTTATAATAATACCCTTGTTGCAAAAATATTTTTGGGGATATTAATTAACATAAAAATTTACATAAATTCTTATATTAATATTTTAATTTTAAAATTAATTTTGGTAAATTAATTTTTTTAAAAAATTAGTTATTAGTAAGATTGTTGTCAAGATATTAAACATTACTTTAAGTTGGTTTATATTAATATATTTCTAAATAGTTATTAGTAAGATTATTATGTAAGTGCAAAAAATACCAGTTCTTCCACACTTATATTTATTAGTTAATTTGTAATTATTGGTAATTTACTTTTATAGATAAATTAATTAATGTCAAGAATATTGTTGGAAATATATTGTTGTACAAACAAAGAAAAAGTAAAGGTATGAATGTAATATATTTAAATAGAGGGGTGTTTTGACATATTTTTAAAAGTATAGAGATTAAACAGATATTTAAGTTAAAATATAAGGATTAGATAAGCATTTACTCTTCTTAACATTTTTGTTGAGAATATAATGACATAAATAATTATTTTAAATATTTAAAATTAATTAATATTAGAGGATAGAGACCGAAGTGGGTGTGTATAAAGTGATTTTAGTATTATTATTTTTAATATTGGAGCTATTTGTACTTTGAACACTTTTCTCATAACTTATTACAAAATTACCTATTATGTGAGTTACCACTAAAAACAATTTATTATGAGTTAATTTAACATTGTTATTTTGAACATTCATATAACACAAATTAAAACTATGAATAACTTCAATTTTTTATTGAGTAATTTTCTTTGAACTTTTGATATACTTCTAGTATGAAACTTATCAAATAAGTGGGTGTCGTGAAATTTGAACTTTTGAAACTGATTAAAAAATAATAAAAACAAAAACAAAGACGAAGTATTTTTACTAGTTCAAATAGCCCCAATCATCAGTTTTATTCACGTTTTTAGTGTCCACGTGTCGGCCAACTGGGCTTTTGTGCTGGTATCGACGCATTTGGGCTATCGTCTTCTACCAGCCTGTCCCAATTGACAACACTAGTTTGAGCGTAGCCCTAACAAGCCGGTAAAAATATTATGAAACCCCTTTTTAATTTTATTTACCCTACTTCAATTTATAAACTTGATTCCCTTTTAATAAAATGCAAATATGCTAATTGTATATACAGTGAACAAAAATTTTAAATAAAAATTCAAAAATCTGAACAACTAAAATTCTAATCAAAAGGTATCATGTGAACCCAGGTCAAATCCCTTTTAAAACCGAAATTGACAGCAGCCAACTATCAAATGAAACTCCATCGTACAGAAAATGCAGGTGATCAACAGACAACAATCACCAAAGCAGGCGACCAAAAAATCAAAACGCAGATGAGAAGAAGCTTTAAGCAGGTGGCTATTGAGAAAAACCAGAGCCATTGCGGCATTGAGCTTGACAACTCCATTGAAGAAGTGCAATGCTCAAACAGAAAGTCGTCTTGATAGGATAATTTTGGAAATAGATGGGGAGAAGCAGGGGCTGAGGTAAATTGTAGGGTTAAATATCACTACTCCATTAGTTTTACATTGAACGAAAATGGCACTTTTACTTCTGAAGTTAAAGAAAAGAGACTTTCATGGATACCCCTTGAATCTGGTTTAATGTCAACATATACCTAATATTTTGAAATTGTCTCCACTCTGGAAAATACAATCTTTTGGCCTCGTCAATTTAGTTTCAAGTTGCAGATTACAACCACCTTCGTATTCTTTTGAAATGCAGGAAACAGCAGAGAATTTTCAAATGCAATAGTCAAGACCAAAATTTTTTCATGCGCAGGTAATCAGACAGATGAAATAATTAGATAAAGGGCAGAACTTACAATTTGTAAATACAATATGTTGTCTTGCTCACCATGCTTTTTTCACTAACAGCCACCATAAAAATATCTCACAAGAAATCTCAATGCAATAACTTGTTTGTATTTAGTCTTTTACACATAAAAAACATCTCACAAGAAATCGCCCTTTTGCAACAATTCCCTTCCAAATACACATCAAATTCTATAAATAACAAATAATTTTAAGTTCTCTTACAAATACATGGCAAATTCTAGAAATGATAAATAGTTCAGTCCTCCAGGCTCGGAAAATTCGATTGTACTACGTCCCTTGATATCAAGAACTGTTTTAATTTTACTATACAAAACTTTAAGCCATTTCTATTACTGACCCAAAGTTAGAAAAACTATCATTGTCAAGGTGATGATCTAAATATAAAACAGAACTAGGAGTAAATATGTGAACAACTTCAGGAGGTTTTACAGGCGTCAAGCATTTTTACTCTGTTGGTATAATCAGATTCCAGAATCTTGTAAATGAGAGGTAATACTAATGCTCTAGACATCATGGCCAACCAAAAATTGAATTTAGGTACCTGTTGGATGTTAGTCCTTGCATGCCTTGCTTTCTTTGAGAAATTATTCGACACACTCTACTTCAACAAAATGGAATACGAGAAACCACAACTTTGTAAGCTTGCTGACATCAACCATGTAAGGTTTCCCTCAACATACAGCCTTTCATCACCTGCGTACACAAAAATACCTATAGAGCTTCCAGTGCATGCAACCTGATACAGGCTGTTTGAAATCAAATTACCTTGGAGTTTATCATACTTTTGTTGATAGATCGTGGAAGAACAAACCAAAATGAAGGGAACAGCCTCTTGTGTCATCATCTTTCAATTGATCAAAGCTGTATTTCAATTGTTGGATTACACCATTTGTATGATATTATCTAGCAGTGCTATACAGGAAAAACCTCCCAGATGCATGCTCTCACATGTAATCATTATTTTCCTCCATTATTAGGGCCCTTCTAGAATAATAATCACCAGTGGCAAACCAAGGCAGCCCTTAAGAATGGCTTGGACAAAGAACTGCTGGTGAATGAATGGTCCTACCTAATTGTTTGTAAACCAGTTCCCATGCTTTCTTCCTAGAAGACTTCCAATTCCACATTCATTTTCTGCCAAACATTCTGTTTTCTAGACATCATTAATTAATATCCTGCATTCCTTTTTTAAACTGAAAACATGACTACCCACTGCCTGTAAATCAATCTTATTCCTAACACTATCCAGAAGCAACAGCAACTACAACTAATTTAGAACATGCAATAATTTTTCTACAACTGTAGGAAATGATTTCATAGTCTTTGCAAACGAATATCGTTTCAGATTTTTAGCATGCCCAACAGTGACATAACACAAGTATGTTTCCTTCACAAGCAAACCCCCAACTACATTCAATCTCAATAAAAATCATAATTTCTCCATCCAAAAACTATTTATTATTATTTAACAAGTGAACCAAACCTCCTGGTTATATATATTTGAGAAACAACCTATTTCTCAATACAAATTTCAATACAAATTTCCTTTTCTTATACAATTAATCTAATAATATAAATACTCTAAAGAAACTAAAACAAGAACTAAACCAAAACCTTCTTAAATTATTTTATTAGCCTCTGTTATAAAAGAAACCATATATCCTAACAACTTCCACCTCGGAGTGAAAAAAAAAAAAAAAGATCCATCTCGGCAATTTTGTCTCCACCTACTTTGGTATTCACTTTACCAAGATCCTCAAACATATAGGACTTATCATGAGAAGCAATCCACCATCTATAGAATTGGCGCAAATGAGAATCCAAGACAAATATCCAATAATCTCATTGACTGCCTCTTCAACATCCTTGATTCTTAACATCAAAAACATGAAACGAGTAACAAACATAAAGTATCGATGAAACAAAACCAACTGTATCACACAACACAAGTATTTATATAAAAAAAAATACTAAATTGGAACAAAAAAGTCGTTGCACAGGATGATCAGAGAAAATTTTATTACTGGAAACTGTAACAACCTAGATTTAACTATTTCCCCATCACACCCAAAACCCAATTACATTGAGTCTCACCAAACCTCAGTGCTCCTTTAGAAATAGATTTTTTTCTGAGATTGTTAGTAAACAGGTGAACTCTAACTAATCACCTATTAACTATAGGAGCGGTTTCTCTTTCTTTATGCCAATTGAGCCCTACCTTGGAAAAGAAAAAACTCTACAGGGAAACTACCTAATAAACATGAATTTGCCTCAAACAAGAATGCTATTAACAAAAAAAACTAAGAATCCTCGACAAATGAGGAAATAACTCATTATCAGAAAAGGGGCTATACATCCTAATACACAATAAGTGTCTTAAAACTTCATTTTGGATCTTACTGATCAAGCCAGTCAGTGCAGTAATCTCGCCAATCCTGCCACTAGCCTTCAAATCCCAAAATTCTCTGTACACTTCTTCTAAGTGATTTCTCTGCAATTAAAACATCCATTTAGAACAGGATTCGTCTGACCTTGTCCTTATTCTGAAAAGGTCCAGCCTCACGATCAATGTCGTGCATCGACAGTCTCCTTTCCATTCTATCAGAAGTAGGTACTGTTTCAAGAGACTCAGGAGTAGGTACTGGCTCAATGTCTAACAGAATTTGTGTTAGTGATGTCACATCCTCCTCATCCATGGCTGACTTGGATTCCAGAGCCTCAACTCTGTGTGCTCCTAGTGATGATGGTGGTAATTCACAGTTGAGATTAGACCATGAATTAGACTCTGAAAAATATACCAAGTGCTCTGCTGGAACTGTTCGCATCATCATCGTTGCCACACTAATAGACTGAGAAGTTACCAAAACATAAAATCCCACAAGGCGCAAGTCTGAAACTAATAATCTCAAATTTGCTAAATTATCAGCATTTAAGTCACACGCATCGTGTAGGGCAACCAACAATATCTTGGAACTGGGACTTTCGTTGCGCCAAATTTTTATTGCCTTCAAAACTGTAGATAAATCAAGGTTCTTACCAACAGAAAACCAAAACTTGAATGGAAAACGAGATTTGACGTCGTCGTCGGTGAAAACTCTGTGGGCGATGGCGCTCTCGTCAGTTCCACTAGCACCCACTATGTGTATAAATCGCACCGTGCTTCCGTCGCGTAGCAAAGCACTTTTCACGGAATCAACAGAACTCTCCAGCCCCGATTCACCAGATCTGTGAGACAGGGCGCCGCTTTCTTGATCGTGACCGGCAGCAATTTTCTGAAGCGAATTCAAGAGTGGAACCAATCGTCCACGATGAATTCTCGTCACTTCTTGTTCAAATTTTTGATTTGATACTTCCATGAATGCATCTATTAATCCATCAACATCAGAAGCGATGTCATTCAGATCTGTCAACAAAAGGTTTGGAATCGCATCTTGCGTCACCTGCCGGAGATGGTTGCGTACGTTTCGTAGATCGAGACTTAGCTTTTTCATTTCTCCGTTGCTCCAGAAAACTCCGGCCTGCGAGTCCAGTCGATCGCACACCAAATCCACGAGCTCCGCCGCTTTATACGCCATCAACTCCGACGAATCAACAGAGAAACCTCAGTCTCTGATGGGCCTATGGTAAATCAAAGGTTGACTGACTTCAGCTACTAGCCGAAAAGCAAAAACACGTACAGATACCAGTGGTATCATACAAATACCATTAACCCCATATGCCTCGTAAAACCGGTCTTGCTAGGATACATTCAATGCAACCAACAGTAAATGAAGTGATACCATAGTTCACAGGATGATGCCACGTCTATAAATGGAGGGAAAATCTTACTGGCTCTACCGTTTTCTGTCCGGTTACAAATATTGAAAGGAAGCTTAGCGGCTTTGTCTGTGCTATAAGATAGATTAGTTTATTAATCTCAATTAGTTAGCAGTATTAAATATGTCATCTCAGTCGTTAAAATTAAAATTAGATTGAATTAGAT
Source organism: Murraya koenigii (assembly GCA_025617385.1). Taxonomy (NCBI): domain Eukaryota; kingdom Viridiplantae; phylum Streptophyta; class Magnoliopsida; order Sapindales; family Rutaceae; genus Murraya; species Murraya koenigii. The sequence continues at coordinate 36,430,085 of CM046811.1, forward strand.
TAGATTAGAATGAATTAAACTAAATTATAATATATCACCTTATGCTTGTTAAATTAATTTAAATAACATTTACACTGATTGTCCAATAACTTATTTATAATATATTTAATTTTCTTATTAATTATTTTTTTAAAATTATTTTAATTATTATTATAATTTTTTATGAATATAATAACAATTTAAATATTTAATTATTTTTTAAAATATTTAACAAATATTATATAAAATCCATTAATGAATGGTATTATTAACTTTCGTGACTATTTTTAATATTTTATTAGTAATTACTAAATTTAATACAATCAATAATGCAATAAATTATTAAATGGTTAATTTTATTGGTAAATTATTAAGTGTACAAGGAATGAAAATTGAATTTCAAGGGTTAGTAGAAGTAAAAGTATCAATTTAATTAGATTATAGATAATAAATAAAAATATATTTTAAGTAAATCGTAAAAAAATTAATTAATATAAGGTATAAATAAAAAATAATAATGATATAAATGAAAGTCTCATAAATGGACAATTTTTTTTTTATCTTATTCCAACTAAACACATGTATAAATTAGGATTATTAATCCCATGATTTTAGGATTAAATTTAAATTTAGTCTCCCTTAACACAATCCAACAAAGTTTGACAAACATAAGATAAATATTTAATCTTAAAATTAGTCTAATCTCATACTTAATCCTAACATTCAAATTTAGTCTTAGGGTGCATTTGGTATATTGTATTATAATATAATGTATTATATTATTTAATGCGATTATATTATATTAAATTAATTATTATATTAGTGTATTAAATAAAATAATATTATAAATTAATATATTCTTATATTAATTATTAATATATAAGTATAGTACTATAATATAATATTATTAAATAAAATATAAGTTATTTATTATAATTAAAATGTATTTAATGCCTCAATCAAGTTAAAAGGGGGTTGCATTACACAAACTCGAGTGAATATAAACAATAATATAATATAATATAACTATTTTCCAAATATTTTCAAAGAATTTGTTAGTACAAGTTTGTTTAGTCTCAGATCATCGCTAAAAAACTTTTCAAATAAAATTTTATTATTTATTTAAAGAGCCATATTAATATTTAATATTTTAAAAGACACTTTAATTAAGATTCTTTAAATAAAAAATATTTTTCTCTTTAATTTTATACAGTAACTTTTTTCTTCTTATTTAATATATACTTTATTACTTTTTATTAGAGAGAGAAAGAGATTTGCTTTAATTACTATTTATTTTCCTTTAAAAATAATATTGAGTAAAATAATATTAATTTTTTATTTGAAAAGCATTTTAAAGAATATCATATTTTTTTCACTCTTTTATTTGCCACATTGGTAAGCAAAAATATATTTAAAGAATAAAATTAGTAAAGTCTTTTTGAAACCTATTCTTAGTATCTTAAATAAATATTGTGTAATTAGTGGATGCAATATAATATTCTAATTCATCTCTCTCTTAGAATAGCTCAACTCTTCTCTCTATTTTTTCTTACTATCTCATATATTTTCTTAGTTTCCAAACATTATCATAGTGTTTATAACAACTTTTTGGCTATTCTAATAATTTTTTACTGAACAAAACATTTAATGAATATTAGGTACCAAAAATTTTTTTATTAAATATTTCACTATATAATTTTATTAATTAAAAAATTAGTTATTCTTCTTTTAAAAAAATAATATTATCTAAATTAATTAAAAAATAAAGAAAGAAACAACTTCAACCATCAATGGACCATTGGGATTGTGATTCAGCAAAGGCAACAGCAAAATGAGGCCGCTTTTAATTTCAAAACCCCTGAACCGGTTCAAATTTTCACTTGCACATTTTTTCAATTATTGAATTTCTACGTACAAAATATTATGCTGCCGCTAAAATCTATTCGTGTCGGTATATGGGCAACGTATCACATTCTAACGCCAGCATTTATATTTATTTTTGTGGAGAGACGGTTTTTTGCCTTTATCTAACAGTTTGAGTAGAAACTGGCAACCAAGAATTTAACGCTGGCGAGTAAGATTCAACCCTAAGGAGTACCTATAACTAGAAAAATAATCATGGGTGTTGGAAATTTTGCAATGTTAATTCTCTGATACTCAAATCAGTATCATAGATTTTCGCAGAGTAACCAAATGTTCGATTTTAATGTAAAAAGAATCAATAAAAGCAAAAAAGAAAAAGGAATTCTCCCTTAAATAAAAAAGAATGATAATAAAGAGTGATGATAGTCAAGAGATCCCAAAGATAGAGAAAATAAATATTAATCTTTAAATTTCTTAAGATTAGATAAAGATCAATGGAATTCAAAATTCTCGAACCTTTATCCTCTAGCCTTTTGGAGTTTTATGGAAGTTCAAATCCCCGCTCCCATGGCTCTCTGTGAAGCAGGTTTTTTAGGATAGAGTTCCCCCTCATCTCCCCCTAAAATCTAGGATTATGGTTTTTTGGATAGGATCTCACCTCTCTAATTGCATAAAATCACGTAATTGTAGGTTTTGTTGATAAAACTCAATCTTTGGATTTTTGGATAAGGTGGGAAGGTTGTTTGACTAAATTTATCGATGGTTTAATCGTCTCCTCGCCTAAATCCTGCTCGTCGATTTTTCTTTGGATGGAAAGGTGAGCAGAATTAGGCTTCAAGGAAAGCTTAGTTTTTGTCGCCTTATTTTATCACCAAAATACCAGTCTTCTAATTTCTAGTATTGAAATATTAATAAAATAATGATGGAAACTATAATACAAGTATTAAAAAAAAAATCACATATCCACTAATATTGCTCACTAGACCTGCTCATCATTTCCTAACTCTTTGTATGCTTTCCCCATGTCTCCTTCTCACTAGAGTTCAAGTTCTGTAACTAGGTTACATGGCGCCAATTATAAAAAAACATATTATGAAGTATGACAACAAGATGAAAACTGTAATCCAAACTTGGAATAAGAGGATTAAGATTACTAAGGAAAAAACTAATAGGCTTCAAGTTGATGTTACAAAGTTCGAGGAGGAACTAAAAGATTGGAGGATTCAACATGCTAACCAAAATTCTTTTTTAGTAAAGGGTAGAGTCCATTGAATCTCAATCTCATAAAAATATCTACTAATTTTAAAAACCAGATTGAGGATTTGAAGAATGAGGTTAATGAGAGTTACAATACTGGTCTCAAGTTTTATTGCAGCCAATCTTAGGAATAGTCTTCCTGAGCTAAAGAAAGGTGATTGGACTAAAGTGTTGCTTCCAATATAAAAGAGCAAGAGAGCAAAGGGAAGTCTACCTGAACCGATCCTATTATTGCTAGCACTGGCCATATTGGGGATGCCTCTTTTTTTGCTGGGGATAAGGTAGACCCAGATTCTATTGAGGATGGCGCAGACCTTTCTACTGGAGACCAAGTAAATCCTCTTGGAATAGGTTTCAAGATTAGAAATTTTTACTTACTTCGAGTAAATTTTATGCTTTTGTAGCTTTTTTGAATTTTTTCACTTACCTATTCATGGTCGACTTAACCAGACTTTTACTTATCAATAGCAAGTTTCACAGGTTCCCACCGATTCTGGAAAGTTCTTTATGTCTTCACATACTCATGGCGAGTTCTATTTATTCTCGCCTACACATAGTAAGCCACGCATGGTGAGTTCTATAAGTTCTTGCTTACATATAGTGAGTTTATATGTTCTCGCCTATACATGGCGATTTATATAAGTTCTCGCCTAGTCTTGACAAGGTCTACCGGTTATTGTATAATCCTAATGAGTTTTATTTATAGAGTTCTCGCCTAGTCCTGATGAGCTCTACAAATTCTTACTTAGTACTAATGAGTTTTATGGTTTTTAGAGTTCTCACCTAATCCTGACGAGGTTTATGGATTCTCATTTAGTGCTGACAAGTTTTATGGGGTTATGGAGTTCTTGCGTAGTCCTAATGAGGTCTACGGTTTCTCACACAGTCCTAATGAGTTATTTAGGTTTACGAAGTTCTTGCCTAGTCCTTATAAGTTTTATGGGTTTTCGGAACCTAGTTTTGATGAGATTTACGGATTTTCACCTAAGCATGATGAGTTTTATAATTTTACTGCGAGTTCTCGCCTAGTCCTCACGAGTATTTTTTCATGACATTTAGTTGGTTTACTCCCCCTCTGAGCTCTTTTTTCCCATTTTTCCATTTTTTGCAACTACTCGCCTCTGATTCTAGTTGTTTCTTCTTCTTCGATATATATACTTTATTATAGAGTTCATTGAATAAAAGTTGATCGTTGGTACCTTCAATTGTACCATGATCTACCTATCTTTACCCCCTATTTTAATCCCTTCAAAATTTATGGATGATTGAAAGCACCAAGCCCTAAGATGGTTCAATGATATCTTTTAACAAAATCTTTAAGTGTTTCCTCCACACCCTATTTGAAACTTATAATCTCCATCATACGTCTTCTAGGGTCGTGGCTCTTCTAAATTGTTCAGTAAAATCCTTACATAGCTGGTTAAAATTCTGATATTTTATTTAGGAGTTTTTATATACCAATCTCGTGCTCACCCTTCTAATATGAGAAGAAATGCTTAGAATAACAGAGGTTCAAGAAGTGAAAGTCCTTCATGATCATAGTGTTCATGATTTCTGTTCATAGTGGGACTCATTATCTAGTACTATCCCTTAACTTTGAATTCTTACTGGACTTTGATTCTCTTCAATAATTCGTGCCAGCCTTCACACCTAAATTTTCAGTTCCTCTACACAACCAGGATTTTACACTATTATTTATTCACGTTCATGTTTTGCCTCTGATGGACATTGTCTCAACTGTCTTTCCTTGATATTCTCATTCTTTTATACCTCTGTCATGGCATTTAGCCTGCTTAGAAAGAAATCACCTATTTCTTGTGGTATTGGTGCAGTATCTCCAAGCTTTTTAAGTGTTATCTGCTATGGCTTGACTTTAGTACGTTCACCCTTTTAGTAAAATCCCTTTTGTTGATGTCGGAAATCTGGTCGCTATTATCTCGAGCATACCTCCTGCGTTCAACATCATCATTATATTTATTTTAGAGAAGTGGCTTTCTAATCACCATAGATGCCCGCAAATGCAAGTAGATTTTCGATAATTATCTAAAACGACAGAAAACAGTCAGAGGTGCTGGAGTTTTTTAGCAGCGCACCCTCGGACGCTCAAGTCAGTAATCGGGTATGGAAAATACTTATACCGCTTCTCATGCGACTTCATTCATATTTCCTTCCAGCTCTAACCAGGAAAGGATTTCTATTCCATAGGAAAAAACCCCCAACTGAGGGTTTTCTTAGTAAAATAAATAAGAAAAATGATTTATGTCATAGAAGAAAGACGCCAAAAATAAATATGTCCATCCAAATAAGTAATCATAATGATCATAATCTTCATAATCATAATTGATGTACTAATGGGCATCATAATAAATATAATAATGATCACTAAATAATATTTATCATAGTGACTGATCAGTAATAATGACTAATAATTATCATTTATTGTACATATCTGGTCGAGATAAGTAGAGTTAGCCCTGATCGAAGTGTTCTACTCAAAATTACCAGGTAATCACCGGTCATAATATGCTTAAGATAATCTACGCACCTAGTTAAGATAATCTACTTCAGATGATCTGTTTACCTAGTAAAGATGATTTGCTCCAGATAATTTGCTTACATGCCTGAGATAACCTACTCCAGATGATCTGTTCACCTAGTCGAGATAATCTGCTCATCTGGTCGAGGTGATCTGTTCAAGCTTTCCAGATAACAATGTAGTTGAGTTCACAAATAAACTCTTAGCCGAGATGATGTGCTCGAGCTAGTCAAATAACCACCTGGTTAAGGTGCTCTATTTGAACTCATTAAATAACTATCTGGTCATAGTACTCTGCTCGAAGACACTCTGATTTCTTTCTCAAACACCAGTCCCCCAATTTCTAGTGCCGAGAGTTTTAACGAATCAATACTAGAAACTATATAAAATTTAAAGAGACCTCGAGGTAACTTAGTACTGATTGCTTGAATTAGCGCATCATAGACAAGACCTTTATATGCCTTATACTATTTTCTTGCTCGCGTAATCACATAGAGCAAGTTTTGAGACTTAATTCTTTTATTTACTTCAGAATTTATTCACAATTGATCGTCTACTCGATTTAATCTGATTAAGAAAAGACTTAGCAAACTTTGACTTTTGTCTCACCTCGAACAGGCTTTGAGTACTTCAAGTCTTTTTATTTGCCTAAAAATATTTTTGAGATTGATTATTCGCTCGATTGAATTTGCTCGAGCTTATATTAGTAAATTTATGACTCTTGCCTCACCTTTAGTAGACTTTGAGACTTCAAGTCCTAGTATATTCTTAGAGCTTAATTTGCTCGAGCTTATTCTTAGCTGGATTTAGCTCGTCTCACCTTGAACAGGCTTTAAGACTTTTAACCTTAGCATATTTATAGAGCTTTATCTGCTTGAGCCTTATTTTGGCTGAATTTGGCTCTTTGTCTCACCTTAAGCAGGCTTTGAAACTTCCTGCCTTAACATATTTTTGGAGCTTTATCTGCTCAAGCCTTATTCTAGCTGAATTTGGCTCTTCGTCTCGCCTTTAGCAAGCTTTGAGACTCTAGCCCTTTTTATTTACCATAGAGTATTTTCATCTTTAACTTGGTTACTCAACCTCATTTAGTCGAGCTGAATTTGGCAAACTTTGATTCTTTTTCCTCTGGTATGACTGATGGTGTCTAATTGACTTTTCTTTTCATTCATTTCTTTCACTTTCTTACGTCATTTAGTTGAAAGAGGAAAGCTACTCCTTCATAGATCTCGAATCCAATATGGGGATTGAAGTGGGTTCGAGCCAAGGCTTTGAGGCTTCGGATCTTTTGTTTGCCTTTAAACATTCTTCGTAAATAACTACAAAATGATATTATTATATAAAAAAGAATATGGTGCCAGGATAATAAAGAACTTTATATGTGTTATAACATATACTCTTAATACCATAGAATGGCTAATGATGACGAGTCAAAACCCAACCCATCATATATATTAAATCAATAATAGATATAAACGTAAATGTAAAGTTGAAGTTAAATAACAAGTGTACCTGAACAGAATTTTAAAAATTTTGTATCAATTTGTAGTGGACTGAATTTCATAACAAAATTGTTCAGAATGCCTTCCCTACATATTCCTCACAACAACAAGCTACCATTGCATAATAGGTTATAAAACCAGCAAAAAATATACTGAAGAAACCAATTATCCATGGATTCTTTTATGTTTATCAACAAATAAGTTTATGAGTAAGCTTTATTTAAGAACTCGAATACTAATAATACAACAAATCAATTATTCTTTGGCTTGATTTTACTTCCATAGACTAATGAAATGAGAATAATCAATCAAAGAATATGAATATAAAGCAAAATAATAATGGTACCAAATATAAAGAGCCATAATAAAGTTGAATTATCACTTGTTTAAGTCACTATGCCAAGCATATTGTGGGCATATATAAAATAAATTTATGTAATAATACTATGTAATCTTACTTAATAAATTATAAATAAAATCTGTACCAATAAACTGATTTCATAAAGAAATATTATCAATGAATTATAGGTGTTAATATTCAATTTCAACAAGGATATCATGCATGCTACTGAATAATTTTTAAGTATCATCCTTTTGATAAACTAATCATTATGGTAATTGCAATTTAAATTTTACTGACAATATACTTAAGAAGATAAATAAATTGGAATATTCATGGATAATATTCTATCTAGTTTTGTTTGGTTTCCTTATCATAATGAGTTCAAACATTTGTGCATGATAATATTCTACTTTTCCTTTGGCTAGATGAAAAATTGATAAATTAATTTTTGTATCATCCCCACAGACGGCGCCAAATGTTGATGTCGAAAATCTAGTCGCTATTATCTCGATGAAACCTTCTACCTTCAGCATCATCATTATATTTGTTTTTTTGGGAAACGGCTTGTCAATCATCATGGATGCCCGCAACTGCAAGCAGATTTTCGATAATCATTTGAAACCATAGAAAAAGGTTAGAGGCGCTAGAGTTTTTCCGGCGTGGACCCTTCGACGCTCAAGTCAGTAATTGGGTATAGAAAAAACTTATACCGCTTCTTACGTGACTTCATTCATATTTCTTTTCAGCTCTAACCAGGAAAAGAATTCTTTTTCAGAGGAAGAAGCCCCCAGTTGAGGATTTTCTCAGTAGAATGAACAAGAAAATAATTTATCTTCTTAGAGGAGAAAAGTCTTTATGTCATAGAAGAGAGATGTCAAAAATAAATATGTCCATCCAAATAAATAATCATAATTATTATAACCCTCGTGATCATAATTGATGTACTAATGAGCATCATAATAAATATAATAATGGTCACTAAATAACATTTATCATAGTAACCGATCAGTAATAATAACTAATAATTATCATTTATTGCACATATCTGGTCGAGGTAATTAGAATTACCCCCTAGTCGAAGTGTTCTGCTCAAATTTATCAAGTAATCACCTGGTCATAATATGCTCAAGATGATCTACTAACCTGGTCAAGATAATCTGCTCCAGATGATCTGTTTACCTAATCGAGATAATCTGCTCCAGATAATCCGCTCACCTAGTTAAGGTGATTTGTTCAGACTCTCCAGATAACAATCTGGTCGAGTTCACAAATAAACTCTTGGTCGAGATGATGTGCTCGAGCTAGCCAGATAACCATCTGGTTGAGGTACTCTGATTGAGCTCATCAAATAACTATCTAATCATAGTAGTCTGCTCGAGGTCACTCTGATTTCTTTCTCAAACACCTTTCATTAGGCCTTATTTTTCTTTCCCTAAGCTCTTGTAAAAATATAACTAATTATTCATTTGTTTCTCCATCTACTCTATTCGTTCATTCATTTCTCTGCTTTTTGCTTCATGGGTGATTTCTCATAAAATGGCATTTTCCATCTCATTATCACTGATATTCATCTGTTGATCTACTTATTTTGTGATAATTTTTTTCTTGATCTCACACAAGTATTACTGATCTGGTAGAATGAATTTTAGTGTTGTCCCTATAAATGGCACCAAAATGTTGAGGCTAAAATTAGGTCAAGTCGGTATGTAGGCTACCTACCAAATTCCACTGCCAGATTTAAATTTATTTTTATAGAGAGATAGTTTCTTGCCTTTATTCTATAGTCTAAGTAAAAATTAGCAATAAGAAATTTAACTATGGTGAGCACGATTCAGTCTTAGCGAGTACCTGCCACTAAGGATGCAAAGTAATCCAAGGGAAAGCTAGACCTCGAGTGAGAAAAGACGGGAGCTACTCTAGTGATCTTTGAAAAGGGCCCTACTAACCTTACCAGTTATTACTGTCTAGTGTCCAAACTGATTAGAGAGTTGTTGAATAAGCAAATCGGTTGTTTATAGTTACAATGAAACTTGAAAGAAGAGTAGTTATGTTAAAGGTATTTCTTCAGCCTTTGCTTTCTCTTCTTAGCCTAGCTATTTCCAGGCTTCCAAGTAAGGAGAAATAAGTGAACCCGAATTTGGCAGAGGAATGAAAAATGAATTGAATATAATAATAATAAGCAAGACCAAGGTATATGACCAAAAAGGCCTTGTCACAAGCTAGACTCGAACCAACACCTATAGGAGCAAAACAAAAGACATATCCAGTGAACTATCTTTCATTCTGATCATGACTTTGAAAAGAGAGAACAAAAAGAATTGGGAGTTAGCGCTACATAACCAATAGCTTGCTTACAAGTCAGTCTCAGTAAGCTTTTCCAGTTCAATTATTATTCTTGACTTGACTTATTATTATAAAAACTACTCACTATCAAAATGAAAGACGGATCGATTATATACCCAAGAAGATAGAGAGTCCCACATACAAGAAAATGTCACAAATAAAATTGAACCAAGTAACATTACAAAGGCATAATGATAATAAGGTCGAGATATCTAGCCCTCCAAACCTAACGTAAAGGGTCCCCCCTTATCCGACTCTCTGTAAGGGAATCTCCATTCACTGCTTCCCTTAATATCTTCCCTTACCACATAATGGGGGCTTGCAGAAGATCTCAGAGGCTCGCTCGAAAAGGCCGCTATGATACTGAAAAGTCTGCCCCATCTCAAGATAAGCCACGGCAAGGAAACAATCCTCAAGAAGAGAGGGGTTTAGTCTCATTTGATCCATTAGCTTGCTTCGATTTTGATTTACTTGGCCCAACTTCAATGATGTTGTACTTGGATCCGAGCTCAGGTTACTTATTACTATCAATTCGAACATAATGAGATAAGATCTTGCAAGCAAAACTTTAAATTATGATGAAACTCAAAATTCTGATTGACAGGTTCTATTATGGATTCCTGTGGGTTCCACGAGCGAGTCTGACCAGTTCCACTCGTGGTTGCACTAACTCAAGATTAGTTCCAATAGATATTTAGGCTTTCTCTCATACTTTCTTGATATATAACTTGACTTGTCACCAAACACTTTTAGCGAGCACCCAGATTTGAACCTTGACTGCTTAGCTGGTACCTGCTTTTGCTGCATTTTTTTCGGTATTCGTACTTAGGCTGATCAAATAATAGGACAGCCTTGTAAGGAAGAAACAACAAGTTACATTTAGCAGTCACAGCTTAGATAGTAGTCAACTCCCTGCCCTAATGGTATTAATAATCAGGGGTGCCAAAAATTTTTTGGCGTTAACCCTTTAACGCTCAGATTAGTAACACATATTTTCACAAAATAACTAAGTATTCGATTTTAATGTAAAATGATCAATGAAAGTAAAACCAAAAAATAAAAAGTTAGTGGAAATTATGCCTTCAATAAGAAAGAATGATAATAAAGAGAGACAATAATCAAGAGATCCCAAGGATAAAGAGGATAAAGATTAATCTTTTAATTTATTAAGATTAAATAAAGATATGTGGAGTTCAAGACTCTCAAAAACCTTATCATCTAAGAATTCTATAACAGCTCAAATCCCTTGTCCCATGGATCTCGGTAAAGTAGGCTTTTTAAGATAAAGTTTCCCTTCATCTCCATTTAAAATCTAGGATTATGGTTTTTCGATAATCCCTCATTCCTTTGAATCACGTAATTAGAGTGTGGATAAAAATCAATCCTTAAATTTTCGAATGAGGTGAGAAGGTTGTTTTGATATGGTTTATCTCCAGTTTAACATCACCTCTCTCATTCCTTTGAATCACGTAATTAGGACTTTATGGATAAAACTCAATCCTTGGATTTTTGGATAAGGTGGGAAAGTTGTTTTGACAGGGTTTATCTCTAGTTTAACTATCTCCTCGCCTAAATCCTACTTGGCAATTTTTCTCCAAGCTATTTTTTATGGCAAGGCAAGCAAAATCAAGCTTCAAGTAAAGCCTAATTTTGATTGCCCTATTTTATTACCCAAACACATTATAACTTGTTGGAGCCCATAAAGGATTTCTATTGATATCCCAAAAAGCACTTATCAAAGTGCCCAAAAGACCTTTATTTAATATCAAATAACAATGAAATATCTCACGTGTAACAATCAAGTAAAATCTAAGGCTATTTGATCTTTGTGGTGATCCGGCAGGGCCACACCCAGTGCCTACCACACCAATTTTTACCAATTTTTTTTTTGTAAATGTTACTAAAAATCTATATTTGCTTATAACTCGTTAACTGACTTATCAAGTTTACAATTTTTTATTTTTATAAAAATGAGGCTACATTGTGCATTCGATTTGATTCGGATAATAAAAATAAAATGGTTCAAAAATCTATAAACCAATTAGTTTTTATTTACTTCAATTTATAATCAAATCGAACCACCGAACCAAACAGTTCACAAAAAAATTAAAAATTGAAAACATAGATTAAATTAGAGCAATAGAGAAGTTCTTTAAATTATGAAATAGTTGAAGCATTGATATTGACACAAAATTGGCAATGAGACTTTGAAGTTTCTTTTGTAATATGTAAAAGATTTCTAAAATATTGTTGGATTTTATTGTTTGTGGATTTATATACTCAAGATTGTTTTTACAGTAATAGTATATTACAACTATGTCATTTTTTATTAAATATGCAAAGTAAAATTACTCAAACAAAACAAATCAAACCAAACCATAAAACTGAATCGAAATGAATCATATCCAATTTGGTTTGGTTCTAATATTTGGCTCACAAAATCATAAATCACAAAATCATAAATCAATTGGTTTAGGTTTAGTTTGGTTATGAGCTTTAAACAAAATAAATTGGATAATGCCGACCCCTAGATAAGGCAATGGGCAAAGCTCTCTATTTAACAATTATTATGTAATAATAAGGGCAAAAACTTTAAGATAATCTATCAAGATAAGAGATTTTTTAACTTTCCACATGAATAGATAGTAAAATATATGAAATAGAAATTATTCAATCATAATTCACCAAAAAAAAAAGTGTTGGCTTTGATTTGAGTAGTTTAGGTATAAGTTTTGTTTACAAACCACACCCACATAGCATCAAAAGTGAACTTTGCCTTGTTTGAAGGAAGTAAAAGAACATGAAGGAGGAGTGAATACAATTTTTCTACTGTTTATCATTATTTTTTATTTAATGGGTAATTATCACTTGACCCATGAGGAAAATACAGGTCATTACTTTAACTTTGAATCAAAAACATCTAACATTATAAGTGCAACACGGTTGTAAATAACAATTAACAACAATAAACAATATTTAATTAGGAACAAAATTAGATAAACTAAATCAACAAAACCAAAGAAAGTTACAATAATAATAGAAGCGTAAACCAAACCGGAAATACTAAAGAAACCCTATACTAAATAGTTTTTATAAAATAAATTTACTATCTGGTGCTTTAGATTTGAACAATAACTATTTCCCAAGATACAACAAGAACAAAAAAATTCGACAATACCTCTGAAATGTTTCATATTAAACTTCTAGTGTGCTGGAACTCTTTGACAATAATAAACTTCAAATGAGGAAGAAAACTTTTATACACTTTTTATTTTATATGCAGTGTCTAAAAGGAATGAAGATGTGCAAATTTATAGTATTCAGAGAGGATATTTCAATGAAATATATTGCATTAAGGAGCTATAACAGCTGCCTTTAATTTCTAATTAAATCTTTGTTTGGATTCAAAAATTAAACTTGTAATTAGTAACTTATAACATATGCCTTTAATTATAAGCAACTTTAACTGTTAAGATTGATTTCCCTTAATTTATGTAAATGATTTCTGTCAAGAGATTCTCTTGACTTTCTGTATTTATTTTATTTATAATCCCTTTGATATAGGAATTAGATATTAGATTTATTCATTACCTTTTATAGTTTATTAACTTTGTTATATATTCATGTAACCATTTCTAGTAGAAAAACAATAAAAGAAAAGGAATTTTCTCTTCTCTTCAACTTTTCATGGTATCAGAGCCTACACAAAATCTACAATCTTCTTCATCTGAAACAGACCCTTCCTCTCCCATTCTCTCAATTTCTCCTCCACCACCCTTATCACCCACATCGTCTTCATCAAACTCAGATTCTCTTATCCCTCCTCTTCGTCGTAGTAATCGTCTTAGACAACCTTCTGTGCTTTTACGTGACTTTCATTGTGGTCAGGCTAGTGCACAACTATGCACTTCTACTACAGGCTTCTCATCCTCTTCTAAGAAAGGTACTCAATACCCCTTGGCAAATTTTATTTCTTATAACTCATTATCTTCTTCTCATCAAGCTTTTGTTAATATCATTTCTAGTGTTGTTGAGCCTACCACATATGCCCAGGCTATACAGGATCCAAAGTGGTGTGACGCCATGAATCACGAACTTACTGCTCTTACAAATCAAAAGACATGGTCCTTGGTTCCTCTTCCCTCAGGCCAACGACCTATTGGCAGCAAGTGGGTCTTTCGTGTTAAGTATAATTCTAATGGCACAGTCGAACGGTATAAAGCTCGCTTGGTAGCAAAGGGGTTCACTCAAAAAGAAGGATTGGATTATCATGAAACTTTTGCTCCAGTTGCCAAGTTAACCACTGTGCGCTGTCTTCTTGCTTTAGCTGCAGTTCGAAATTGGCCCTTATTTCAAATGGATGTCCATAATGCTTTTCTTCATGGTGACTTGGATGAAGAAATATATATGATTCCACCACCGGGTCTGTGTCGACAGGGGGAGAAGCTTGTATGTCGCCTACACAAGTCTCTCTATGGACTTAAACAAGCACCTCGAAATTGGTTTTCTAAATTCTGTGAGGCAATCAAAGTGGCTGGATTCACTCAATCTCTTTCTGATCACTCATTGTTTGTGCAAGTAAAGGAATCATCGATAACAGTAGTTCTCATTTATGTCGATGATATGGTTATCACTGGGAACGATAAAAAAGCTATTCAAGATCTCAAACTCTTTCTTCATCGAAAATTTCATATTAAGGATCTTGGTTATCTAAAGTATTTTCTTGGTTTGGAAGTGGCAAGGTCCAAAACTGGAATTGTTATATCTCAACGTAAATATTCCTTGGAGATTTTAGATGATATTGGATTCCTTGGTGTTCAACCCGTTGATTTTCCTATGGAGCAAAATCTGAAACTTTCGAATTATGAAGGTGACTTGCTGAGTAATCCTTCCCATTACGTGAAGATTGGTAGGTCGATTAATTTATCTTACAATTACTAGACCGGATATTACATATTACATAAGCGTTCTAAGTCGGTTTATGCATGCTCCAAGAAAGCCTCACTGGGATGCGACTCTTGAATTGGGAGATATTTGAAAAGAGTCCAGGACTTGGATTGTTATTCTCTTCCAATAGCTCCACGCAACTAAAGGCATATTGTGATGCTAATTGGGCTAACTCGTCCTATGACAAGGAGATCAACGTCGGGTTCTTGTGTGTTTCTTGGAGACTCTTTAATCTCTTGGAAAACAAAGAAGCAAAAAACTGTTTCCAGATCATCTTCTGAAGCTGAATACAGATCTATGGCTGCTGCAACTTGTGAACTCACTTGGCTCAGATACTTATTTAATGATCTACAAGTTTCTTTGGGACCAATCCAATTGTTCTGTGATAATCAAGCAGCTCTTCACATCGCTGCAAATCCTATGTATCATGAACGCACGAAACATATTGAACTTGACTGCCATGTTGTGAGAGAAAAAATTCAAGCAGGTCAGATTGTCACCAAATTTGTTCCTTCATCCCTTCAGTTAGCTGACGTCTTTACCAAAGCTTTAGGAGGAAACGTCTTCAAGAGTTTAATTGACAAGTTGAACATTCTTGACATACATGCTCCAACTTGAGGGGGGATGTTAAGATTGATTTCCTTAATTTATGTAAATGATTTACATCAAGAGATTCTCTTGACTTTCCGTATTTATTTTATTTATAATCCCTTTGATATAGGAATTAGATATTAGATTTATTCATTACCTTTTATAGTTTATTAACTTTGTTATATATTCATGTAACCATTTCTAGTAGAAAAACAATAAAAGAAAAGGAATTTTCTCTTCTCTTCAACTTTTCAT
>CM046811.1:36445797-36568279 GCA_025617385.1 Murraya koenigii
AACAGTTAAAAATAGCGGGTCTAACATGATTTTGGACGAACATTTGTATACTAAAGATACGGGCAGCTAATCAGGCTAGGATTTGCACCCCATTCGTGGCACACGCAAGAGAGGGCATTTATATTTATATTCTTATCTATATACATGTGGGTAATTATATATAAACCTTTCATACCTTAGTTCTCTTTAAATGCATTTTCTTTAATTTTTTTCAACTTTATGTGTGTACTTTGAGCAACAATTCCTTATTCACCGAGTATCATTTTGAACACATAAATACATCATTCCAAAATACTGATGGAGGAGTATTCAAAACAACTTGGACATATTACTTAAACCAAATGGATCCAGCTCAAAATTATGGCTCAAAATAGTTACTTGTGTGCTATTTTTTCCAACACATTGATTATTGCATGATTAGTTACTAAATAATGAGTTGAGAGCTTAAGAAAGCATTTGATATTACTTGGACTTTAGTTGAGTGGCCAATGCTACTCTCATAATTGTGAGAGCAGCTGTTGGAGTTCCATAAAGAGGTTCTTAAATTTTTGTTTTCTAATTAAAATTAGAATTAATATAAATGGTTCCAGTAGATATTTAGTGTAAATATAAGAAATTGTTATTCCAAAAATAATAATAAAGGATTTGATAAAATGACATTAACATCTTAATCAAAATGTCTGAAAAGAAATTTGTAATCGTCTTGGAACTAATAAGGACAAAAAAAAAAAGGCAAGCGTACTGATATAATTACCATTGAAACAAAAAACTGCTGTGCAAAAAGAATTGTAAACTCATGATTTCTATCCATTGATTACTAGAGGAGATGTCGAGGTTGTTGATTTATTACAATCACATAAAGATGTGTTAATACATTTTGTAACCTTTGAATGTAATAATTTTCATTTTGTAAAATGATATGAGCAACTTTTGCTTTAAGCAGTAAAAACAAAGTACTCAATGCAAAAATGGAATAATTGATCCTATGAAGGATGATCATTGGGAAAAAAGAAATTGATCTGCTAACTGTTGTGGTGCTAATTATGTTGATGAAAAGGGACTGTGGGCTACTCAAGGTCTCAAGCGGGTGGCTATTGGGATGATTTTGGCCCAAAGAATAATGGCTACCAACTTTAAGTCCAGTACCAAGTAATAAATGGTCCATCTTTCTATCCTTACAATTCCTATCCTCACAGAATTCAATTCAAGCCCATCTCTGATGGTGGGTTTCTTCTCATTTAGGGAACCAACCAGTAAGATCGATACGTGATCCTCAAGGTTGGGCTAGGGAATATTAATTCTATTTTGCTGTCAATTGATAGTAGCATTTTTATTTTTCGGATACTTTCCCGTCAAGTTAGTTTTATAATGTTGAGTGATATCATATAATTTTTGGGAAAATATGTTATATCTGTATTTTTATTCCATATCCAAGGGTAGATAAGTCAATATGTCCGCTCTCCTATTTCTAAAGATGGTAGAAAAACTCAAGCCCACTCCGAACCGACTAGTCTCGGCTGGACTCTGGCCAAATTTTACGTTTTGTAATTTTTCATTTTAAAAAATAGATATTTTCGAATTCTTATAATTCGAATTTGAATCAGTTCAATCCACGTTACAAATTTAAAATTGTTTCGGTTAAATTCTCCGACCCAAATAAATTGTAACCGAATCAAAATTCAAAAAACAAAAAAACAAAACTCAATTTACCTATCCTAATCTGTAACTTTTATCATGACTGATGTGCACTAATGTATTCATACCAATGGAGATACCAATTATTCATTTTCAATATATTAGGTTGTGCAATAATCAAAGTTGGCGAGCACTTTGATAAAAAAATAAATAAATAAAGAGTAACTTTCACTTCTATTTTGACTATATTATCACTCGTTCCACCTGATGAGGTTTAACTATAGATTTTTTAATTCATGACCGTTGGATTTTTCGATTGAAAGTTTGAAACCATCCAATCTTTGGATTTGGTTTGACCAAATTCCTCCTTTGAGGTTCAGGGATTTATCACTTTTTTTTTTAACACTAACATTATAATTATTAGGTTATAACTCATATTATATTATTTTAGGTTATTATTGATAGTTATAAATTAAATTATTAAATATTATATCATTATTGAGACTAATTTACATAAAATTTTATTAAGCATTGCTTAAATTTTTATTTGTCCAAATAATTTGTACTCTCTTTAATATTTGAAAATATTTATTCCACTCACATTTTATATCAATTATTTTGTACAATCAAATATTAATAATCACAATATATATTTTTAGGAGAATCCGAACTTCCACCCTCATTATGTGAAAGGAGCAGCCTTGATCGAGCTGCCTAACGATTTATCACTTAGATAGCAATAATCGTAAAATATTTGCATTCATCCCTCAATACAAGCTGACCGTTAGTATAGTTAACACAATAAATGGTGTCAATAAATACAACTCTCATAAAAGTAAGGAATGCCACATATTTTAAATTTTAATTTAAAATAACTATTAATGAGATAATGCAATTAATTCATTTAGAATTTATAAAAATTATCAATCAATTAATGAATGTGAAATCATTTACAATAATTATTTAAGATAGAAAATTTAAAATGTGTAGCATTACTGATAAAACATATCCTGCACCAAAATCAACTTAAATGAAATCATAAATATTTTTGTCAAATAATACCATATAGATTAATTTGACATTTGATCATTGGTTAAATTAAAGTCATTGATTTATTATATTTTTATTCTTTTAATCAATTAATTGTGTTTGTGGCTACAATCAATTTTCTCACTAGTAAAACCACAATTCCAAAAAATTCACTTTTACCAAAGTATCCTAATATATTTTATAGTTACTTCAAGAAAAATACTTTCTAAATTTCTTATGAACGTTTCATTTAATATGGATATTTTATTTCTAGTTTGTCAGCTTCAGTCTCCAATTTTATGAATTATTTTTACCACAATTGAGGGAAAAAAATTTATTACTTGGAAAAAATTTTAATCGTTGATTTGAGAAAATGATAAGTTACCACTTGGGCTAGAGAATATGAAAACTATCCATGATCATGTTTAGGTCATACCATGTCAAATTGGAATTAATTGAATCTCACCGTGTCAATTATAAAAAAAAAAAAAAATCCACTCTCACAATTTTGCAAAGGTAATAGTTTTAATCCCCACGAAAATATTGTAAAGGCTTAATTCTTTACTCAATTATAAAAAAAAATTGAGTAAAGACAGTTTTCTTTTTTTATAAAATATGAATAAAATAAATACATCTCAAATATTAGTAATAATAAAATTTAAAATAGTGATTTACAAAATTTAATAGTTATAATTGATTGAAGACAATTTTATTCCTTATGAATGTGAGTATAATAAATATACCCTATAAAATATAAGTGGAGTATACATTTCTTGTATATTAATGAAGATAAAATAGTAATCTTCCTTAATATCAATAATAACATGACTTATTTATTATCATCCATCAAATTGGACAAGTGGATGCTTGTGTCTATGCTGCAATATTTTTTTTCTCTTTTATCTAGTTGATAAATTGCTACACCTTACGGATAAAAAGTGTTAATATTTCATGAGTCCTAACCAAGAAGTAGATTCAGAATTTCATAAATGAAAAAGAAATCTACACTCCTAAAGTTTTAAAAAATAATTATGACCTTCAAGATTTAAAAAATACACTAAATTTCTGTTTTTACTAAATACCTTTTAAATATAATAACAAAAAAATTATCTTAAAATTTTAATAAATACAAATACAATATAAATAATGTAATATATCTGGTAGACTAACAGTATTAAAATATTTAAATAGGCAAATTATTATGTTTATTTTAATAATTTATTTGTATTTTTTGTATAGATTTTAAATAAATATTTCGGTTAAATACATTTTACAACTAAAAAAAAAGCTCATGTACTAATAAATATTGAAATTATTATTTTACAAAATATTCAAAATAATTTAAATTTTAATACAAATATTATGTTTTTATTTATTATAAAATTTATTTTAATATAATAAAATATGTCTAGTATATTGTAAAACATTAGAACAAATATATATATATATATATATATATATATATATATATATATATATATATATATATATATATATATGGACAACTATCCACCAACCACATGATTTTTCAGATTTGTTCAAAATCACACACAATTTTTTCTTTGCAAAAATCCACTTAAAATTTATAAAGTGTTTCAGTTATTCACTATTGTCTTTAACTATGTTTGATAATTACTTTTGCATAAGGATAAAATTATTTACTCATTTAAATAACATTGGAAAGGGCATAAATGTCAATTTCTTGATTCTAAAAAGATTTTTTTTTTTAATCTTTAAAAATAAAGATGTTCTGATTTCCATTTATAGGATCAATTTAAAAATTTCAATAACATTCACAACCAAAGTAACATAAGAAACCCACCAAATATTTCGAGTAATCAAATAAGAAAAGCAATGAATTTTGAATTACAGACCAACAACAGCGCCTTGGGAGCTGGCATCATCACCGTGAATGTCAAGGTGGTGTTGTTGGAGAAAAGTGCTATCACTTGCCGGCGTAGCCATGCTTGCGACTGTGACCTCACGCTGCCGCTTGTTGAGACTGATTGGCCGGAAGCGGTGTTGCCCACTACCACGTAGCCCCTTCTCCTTTAGCTGAAGATTGTGGTGGTCAACTACTTCATGGTGGCTGTTTTTCCCAGTAACTATACATACCGAAAGAAAAAAATATATATCAATTAATCAATCAACTCTTACTAAAAATTTTGATTGGTCTTTGAGCATTACTACTACCACGCATTACCAAAAATGTCAAAGCCGGTTGTGTTGAAGAAAAAATAGGAAAATTATATCGAGGGAAGTTAGCTCATGTTAGGAAATTTATGGGTGAAGTAGGGTCACAGCTAAAATCAAATTGGAAGAAAATGAAGAACAAACACAAAATTAGGACTCCAGAAATTACTTGGAAGGAAAATATTTTACTAGTAATATGATGATTACAAGTATTGTAATATTTTGGCTCACTTCCCATAACCTCAATACACTCAATCTCTCACTCACTAATTTTACAATAGTATTAAAATACTCTAACACAAAACTCCTTTTTTTTTTTCTTTTTGTTCTCAAAATAATTGAAGAATGGAATGCTAAAAGAGGGAATGAAGCCTTCTGTTTATAAGCTTTACTCTCCTTCCCTATTAATTAAATAATATTTATTATTCAAAGTTCAAATTTTGATAATTCAAACTTTGAACAAAGCTTGCCAAATTAATCAAGAATTTCTAGAATTTTGACATTCTAGATTACTCAAATATTTTGGCTGCATGCATTCTTCATTCTTCCTTTGACATTCTCTCACTTGGAGATTTGATTGAGAACTAATCAATCTCCTCACCATCCTTTCTGTTTCGCCATTGACATGTTACTTACGTCTCTGCTAGACCACAAAAGGATCTACTCCATATAAACTTATCAGTAATGATTGGTTTAGTCATAATATCTACTAGATTCTCCTTGGTATGGATTTTTTGTAAATCTACACTTCCATCTTCCACTACTTCTCGAACGAAGTGATATTGAACCCCTATATGTTTTGTCCTGTAATGAAAAGCTGGATTCTTTGCAATATGTAAAGCATTATGACTGTCACAAAACATAAGAATTTTCTCTTGTTTGTGCTCGAACTCCTCAAGTAACCTTTGTATCCAAATAGCTTCCTTGCATGCTTATGTAGCTGCCATGTAGTTAAAGCCACAACAGTCTGTAGTTTTCAAACCTAGCTTACAGCTATACCCGCAAGTGTAAACACATAGCCAGTAATAGATTTTCTTTTATCAAGGTCACCTGCGAAATCTGAATACACGTAGCCTCTGACAGTAAATTCTGACCCTCCATAACATAATGCAACATCTAAGGTTCCTCTGATGTATCTTAGAATCCTCTTCACTGTTTGCCAATGTTATTCACCAGGATTTGCCATGTATCGACTAACTGCTCCCACTGCTTGTGCAATGTTTAGTCTTGTGCATATCATAGCGAACATCAAACTTCCCACTGCTGATGCATATGGTACTCGAGACATCTCCTTCCTCCCTGCTTCATTGCTACGACACATACTTGAGGATAACTTGAAATTAACTGAAAGTGGGGTAGAAATTGGCTTACAATATTGCGACACAATCTTGCATGTTGAAGCGTCGCAGGATTTTCTTCAAGTAATTCTTCTGTGAAAGCCAAATCTTCATGTTATTTCTGTCTCGGTGATTTTGCATCCCTATAATCTTCTTTGCTGATCTCAAGTCCTTCATTTCAAACTCCCTAGCCAACTGTACCTTTAATTCTTGGACTTGATCTTTGTTGGGGCCTGTGACCAACATGTCGTCCACATACAACAGCAAAATGATAAAATCATTATTCTCAAATCTCTTGTAATAAGCACAATGGTCTGAACTGAGTCTGTTGTATCCAAGGCTCATGATTAAGAAATCAAATCTCTTATACCAACACCTCGGTGCCTGTTTGAGACCGTATAGAGATTTGTTCAATCTGCAAACCAAGTTCTCCTTGCCTGTTTTAGCAAAACCTTCTGGTTGGAGCATATAAATCTCTTCTTCAAGTTCTCAACAAAGAAATGAAGTTTTCACATCTAATTGTTCTAGATGTAGTTCAAATGTAGCACACATTGCCAAGACTATTCTGAGTGTTGTGAGTCGAACTACCGGAGAAAATATCTCATTAAAGTCAATACCTTCTCTCTGAGCATATCCCTTTACCACCAATCTTGCACGATACCGCTCCACTTGATTATTACCATCACGTTTGATCTTGTAGACCCATTTATTTCCAATGGTTTTTCTTCTATGTGGTAGTGGCATAAGTTCCCATGTCTTGTTCTTGTGTAGAGCTTCAATTTTTTCCTGCATTGCTGCCATCCACAAAGTAACATCTGAACTGTTTAAAGCTTCATGGAAAGTTGATGGCTCTTCATCCTCTGTTAAAAAATAATATGCAACATTGATCTCTATAACATACTCTGAGTGCCAAGTTGGTGGTCGTCTCTCTCGAGTTGACCGACGAATTTCTAAAGCCTCAGACTCGACTGGTTCTTGTTCCTCGTGCTCTGGTACTGCTTCAGCTTCTGAATTATTTTTCACATATACCGGCACAGTCTCTGAATTTTCTTTCACAGTGCTATCATCCATATCTCTCTTTTGCAGTTGATCTTCTACAAAGACAACATCTCTACTGATGATAATCTTATGGGCAGTGGGATCCCACAGACGATACCCCTTTATACTATCAGCATACTTAAAAAAGATACACCTCCTAGATTTTGGATCTATCTTTGTTCTTTCTTGGACATTATACATTACATACACAGGACATCCAAATATATGTAAATGAGAGTAATCAATTGGCTTACTTGTCCACATCTCCATCAGCGTCTTCAACTCAATAACTGTTGATGGAGACCGATTTACCATATAACAGGTAGTTTTGGCTGCTTCAGCCCAAATTGAGTTAGGTAGACCAGCAGTCCTCAACATAGCTCTTATCCTCTCTATAAGAATTCTGTTCATCTGCTCCGCCACGTCATTTTGTTGAGGAGTGTATGCTGCTGTAAACTACCTCTGAATACCTTCTTGCTTACAGTATGCAAGAAATGCACTATCTGTATACTCTCCGCCATTATCTGTTCTTAAGCACTTGATCCTTTTCTCGGATTCAAGTTCAACCCGCGCTTTGAATTCCTTGAATACTGGAAACACATCTGACTTTTTCTTGATTGGATACACCCAACATCTCCTGGAGTAATTATCAATAAAAGTAACGAAGTACTTTGTACTTCCTTGGGATAAATCCAGTGATTCCCACACATCAGAATGAACTAAGTCTAGAATGCATTTACTTCTAGCATGAGATCTGCTAAACTTCAATCTATGTTGCTTACTTATAACACAATGCTCGCAAAATGGTAATCTTACCGATTTGAGTCCCGGAAGCAGCTTTCGCTCAGAGAGTATCTTCAAACCTTGTTCTGACATGTGGCCATGTCTGAGATGCCACATCATCGCTGACTCTTCTCTATTTGACGCGACACATGCATCAGCTTCCTGTAGTGTTTCTCCTTGAAGCATAAATAGATTCGCACTGATCTTTTTTGCCTTCATTAATACAAGCACTCATCTGACAATTTTTATCATCACATTTTCAATATGAGCTTTGCACCCAAGACTATCTATTTGTCCCAAAGACAATATATTTTTCTTCATGCCTTTGACATATTGTACTTCCTGAATTATGCGAACTGTACCATCATACATTTTTATTTTGACAATACCAATACCAGCGATCTCCAAGGCATGGTTATCGCTCATGTATACAGATCCTCCTGAGATTAGTTCATATGTGTGGAATAATTCTCTCCGAGAGGTCATGTGCTATGTTGCTCCTAAGTCTATAAATCAGATGTTAGCTAACCGTTTTCTGCCTTCTGTAATAGCTACTGCCTCGCTATAGAGAATTTCACCATCATCCGAAGTACTATCCACACAACCCTGAGCATTTGATGACTCAGGTGTTTTACTCTCTCTACTCTTCTGATTGCTACAACACTCTTTCTTCACATGCTCTTTCTTGCCACAATTGTAGCATTTCACATTCTTCTTACTTCTGGATTTTGATCTACTATGATTGTAACTCTCATTGGGGCCACATTCTGTTGATCTCCCTCTCGTCACCAATAGCACTTCTGCTTGCTGCGAACTTGCATGTCTATCTTCCTTAGTCTTGCGCCTGCTTTCCTCGTTTAAGATGGAGGTTACAACATTATCGAAAACTAGACTGTCCGTCAAGTTGTTGTTCATCATATTGATGATGAGTTGATCATATGAATCTGGTAGACTTTGAAGTAGAAGCTCCGCAAGTTCATTTTCCTCTATTTTGTGACCCAAGGTTGTGAGTTGCGAAAATAGAGTCTTTAAGGTATTGATATGGTTGGTCACTGATATAGATTCTGCCATGCGAAGAGTATAAAGTCTCCTCTTTAAAATGATTTTGTTGTGCAGTGACTTGGCCTCGTACAATTTCGTGAGAGTACCCCATATTTCCTTCGCTGTCTTTTTCTCCTCTATACTGGATAACACCTCATCAGTAAGTGCTAAGTGTAGATCAGCAATTGCATTGCCGTCCATCTCATTTCACTTAACATCATCAGTTATCTCCATGAGTCTTTCTCCAATTGTTGCCAAGCAATTATTTTTCCTCATAATAGCTTTCATCTCCATTTTCCATAATGAGAAATTGTTCCCATTGAACTTCTCAATCTCGTATTTTTCCGCCATTGCTTTTACCACAAACTACCTTTGTTAGGATATGATCTCACTGTTTCACGTGAACAGTACCGTATAGGTGAACAGTAATTGTATACGTGAACAGTGGTCTAATTCCAAAAAATGCAATCAAGGCTCGGATACCACTATTAGAAAATTTATGAGTGAAGTAGGGGCACAGCTAAAATGAAATTGGAAGAAAATGAAGAACAAGTACAAAACTAGGACACTAGAAATTACGTGGTTCAATTTTTAGCCTACGTCCATAGGCGAAAACAGAAGGAAAATATTTTACTAGTGATATGAGGATTACAAGTATTGTAATATTTTGGCTTACTTTCCAGAACTCTAATACACTCAATCTCTTACTCACTAATTTTACAAGAGTATTAAAATACCCTAACACAAAACTCTTTTTTTTTTTTCTTTTTGCTCTCAAATAATTGAAGAATAAAATGCTAAGGGAGGGAATGAAGCCTTCTATTTATAGGCTTTACTCCCCTTTCATTTTAATTAAATAATATTTATTATTCAAAGTTTAAATTTTGATAATTCAAACTTTAAACAAAGCTTGCCAAATTAATCAAAAATTTATAAAATTTTGACATTCTAGATTACTCAAATATTTTTTCTGCATGCATTTTTCATTCTTCTTTTGACAGCTCATTGGGCGGCAAAAATAGAATGAAGAAGCATTCAAGAACCAGCAGTAAAGAAGAAGAAGAGAAGAATGAAGGAGAAGAAAAGAAGAAGAAGAGAAGAAAAGTTTATTTTGAAAGAAAAAAATGAAATTTAATTTTTTTGGCATTCAATTGGGGTAAAATAGTCATTTAATATTTAAGGATAAAATAATATGGGAGTAAAAGAATTATTTGGTGAGGCTATTTAAATCTATATTTTTACTCTTTACTCTCACTTTGTCATAAAATTTTATATCACAAAAACATTATTGTATAAAATTACGAAACCGTCCACTTTTATTCTGTTATCTCTCTTGTACTCTATTCTGTTTATATTTTTCTCGTCAAATTGATTTTGGCGAAGGTACAAACAGTCTCTTGGTTATCATAAGAAATTTGATTTTTCCGATAAAAGAATCCTGAACTACCATTCCTTTCCGATACAAAATATTTGCAGGTAAACTAATACTTTTCAACTCTGTTCATATTTTAAAAATATTTGCAATTGATAAACTCATTAACATTCCTGTTGGGGTTTAAAAAAAAGAAGTCAAAATCGTTGCCTTTATAACTTATATGCATTCTTGTATTAGAAGATATTTTCCTGATATTTATTATTTTTGGTGGCTAGCTAAATTGGGAAGAGACCTTTTTTTTGTGGCTACTCCAAAAGTATTAGAATTTTGGGCAAAATTCTTGCCTTTACTGGTTGCTGCAATTTCATATTTAGTTTATACTTATGTGGAATTTTTGGAAGCAAATGCATAAGAGTAGAAGATGAACGAAGAAGGGTTAGTTTTGGAACATGAGAGGGTTTGTTGAGTAAAAATGGATGTTTTTAATTTTAAAGAAAAATGGTTTAAAAAGTAAAAAATTAGGTTTAAATAGCCGCATCTAATAATTATTTTATTGATGTTATATTAAATTATATAACGGTTTTATGTAAAGAAGTGATATATTTTATACGTTTTAAGGGAATTTCTCCAAAAAAATGTTTGTGTATTTTAAAAAAAGTCTAAAGAATCAATTACTCGGTAAATAATTACCCTATATATATTATTATATTTATTTTAATACAACATATTAAATTTATTATAAAATATTAAAATGAATTTTTTTAATTAATAGAACTAAAAGGTCAATATTGCTTTCCTTTATAAAAATGGTTAATATGATTTGGATGATACACTTTTTATAAATATAAAAAATGTGATAGAATTTTTTAAAATAGGCATACAAATTATAAACTGTTAATTTTTCCATTATTTTTAATGGTGGGAGAATAAAATGAGAATAGTTGATATAAATAATAATAATAAAATTAATTAGATGATTCATATTTCGACATTTATCTCATAAATTATAATTATTTTGAAAATACTCTTTTAGGTGACAAATCATTAAGTTATGTTGCTAACTCTTAATGATGTAGAGATGTAATTGATAGAAAACATGGTGGAAAATTATTTATGAGTAAGGGTTGGCAAATTCGAATTTCAATCAAGTTTGAATCAACTTGATTGAATTTTAGGTTAATCAGGTTGAAAGAAATATAACTCGAACTTGAAAATGATCCAAACATTTTTTAATCGAATCAATAATTTGTACTTACATGCTTTGATTTCTTTAGATTTGCGGATCGAATTAAATTTGACCCGATTCAATCACGATCTAATTCAATTAGGTTTACCAAAATCTATTCCAATCAAGTTAAAGTCATCATCCGAATTTGATCAAAACTTAAATTTTTCGGATCAAATCGAATCGGATCGGGTCAAATGCCTACCGCTATTGATAAAGCATTGTTAAAAATATATATTGGATATTGTTGTTGTTATTGGACTGGGTAGATAGATTGATCGCTATGAATAGGATTTTGAAAGAACAAATGTTTATTACACTATCATATTGAACTCTTGAAGATTAGAGTCTAATATTTACAAAATTAATGCTAATGAAATAAAGAATTATTGGATTTATATCATATTTCATGATTCTAGAGAGATTTACTTCCTCTTTTATGATAAAATATCACTTTGATTAAATGAGGTTTTTTTAAATATTAACTGGATTTAACCCAAAAAATTTAAATTTAGATTTAATTTATATTTTTTTTATAAAAGAAACTTAAAAATAAGTAAGTAGGGATAGAAATATAATTTTTAATTAACAGACTTTTTTTTTTTAGAATTAACAATAAAAGAAAACAATTTATCACATTTAAGAATATTTTTAAATAATTATAAATTATATGATAAATATTGAAATATGTGTCACCCAAATAACATAAACCATAATATTTAAATAAAGTAACAAGAGTAAAAACATTATTTCACCCAAAAAACAACTAATTTCGTTAAATAAAAAAATTAATAATTTGTCGCATATCTATCCATTTTTTAAAATTCTATCAAATTTTTTATATTTATCAAAAAAATATCAGTCAGATCGCATTTTACCCTTTAAAGTCTTCATGACCATTTAGACCTTGTACGTGGACGACCTTTTCCCTTCCGGCAAATAGACAAAACCGAGTTGTTCAAGTCAACTTGCCCTTTGTCAGATAGTCTTCTCTGCTGTTTATTTCTGCCCGTTGATCGCAAAAATTTCTTGCGCATCTGCATCTCTTCTTCTCAAGTACTGTTAGAGAAAAACTAAATCTGATCTTTCGCTGTAAGTATTTTTACTGGAGCCACCGGTTAAGTTACTTGTTCATCATTTAGATTTTTCATTCATTCCCCTACTCCTCCCTTATTTCTTGAATTATTAGTAACAAAGAAAAAAAATTATTGTTTCTTTGCATTTATATCCAATTAAGAATCTCTTTGCTATTGTCGTGACTGTTGTTTTTCTTATTTGGGTAGAACAGAAGGAAGAGGGTTGAAAATGGCCCATATGATTCTCTCTATCACTGCAAATGTTTTGGGTCAATTGGTTGGTGCTATACCAGGACAACTGAGAAATTACAAGAGCAATTTTGAGGATCTTAAGAAAAAAACTGAAAAGCTGAAGCTTACGCTAGAGGATTTGCAGCTTTGGGTTGATGTTGCCAAAGAAAATGGGGAAGAGATTGAACAGAGTGTTGAGAAGTGGCTGATAAGTGCGAACACGACCATAGCTGAGGCAGGGAAGCTGATTGAAGATGAAGAAAAAGCAAAGAAGCAATGTTTGAAGGGGTTGTGCCCGAATTTGAAGAATCGTTATCAGCTTAGCAAGAAAGCTGCATCGGAGGTGAAGGTTATTGCTGGACTTCTGGAAGAAGGGAAATTCGATGAAGTTTCTTTCTCTACTGAACCGGAAGGCATCTCGCTTATATGTAGTGATGGTTATGAGGCTTTCGAATCAAGAAAGTCCGTTTTGAATGACACACTAGATGCATTAAGCAATCCCAATGTCAACATGATTGGGCTGTGTGGTGTAGGTGGCATTGGCAAGACGACACTAGCAAAGATAGTTTTTGACCAAGCCAAGAAACTGAAGCTCTGTGATGAGGTGGTTTTTGTAGAGGTATCGCAGACTCCTGATGTGAAAAGGATTCAAGGAGATATAGCAGATCAGCTGGGTCTGAATATCTGTGAAGCGAGTGAATCTGAAAGAGCGATGATGTTATGTAGCCAATTGAAGAAAGGGAAGAAGATCCTTCTTGTATTAGATGACATTTGGAAAAGTCTTGATTTAGAGAAGGTAGGAATTCCCTTAAGAGTTGATTATAAGGGGTGTAAAATAGTGCTGACATCAAGAAGTCAAGATGTTTTGGCAAATCAGATGCATTCTCAAAATAATTACTGTGTTTCTATTTTAAATAAAGAGGAAGCTTGGAGCCTTTTCACAAAAATGGTAGGAGATTGTGTTGAAGATTGTGAAATACAATCGATTGGTATTCAAATAGCCGAAGAATGTGGAGGTTTGCCTCTGGCCATTGTAACTGTCGCAAGAGCATTAAGAAATAAGTCATTAGCTGAATGGAAGGATGCTTTACAGGAATTGAGGTCTTCTGTTGGGAACTTCAATGGATTGGATGCGGTGTTGCATTCAAGTATTGAGTTGAGTTACAACTATTTGATAGATCAGGACGCCATGTCAACCTTTTTGCTGTGTGGCCTATTGAAACATCCCTATGATGCTCATATTATGAACTTGTTGAAATATGGAACAGGTTTGCATATATTTAAAGGCGCTTATACGATGCAAGAAAGGCGAGATAGATTATATGCAGTGGTCCGTAAACTCAAAGACTGTTGTTTGTTGCTTGATGGTCCTACTGGAAACTGGATTCGCATGCATGATCTTGTTCATGAAGTTGCCATATCAATTGCTTCCAGAGATCATCATGTATTTACGATGAGAAATGATATTCAGATTGAATGGCCAGGTGCTGATATGCTTAAAAACTGCCCTGCCATCTTCCTTCAGGATTGTAAACCTTGGGAGGTTCCTGAAGGGCTGGAATATCCCCAACTTGAATTTTTCTGTATGAACCCAAAGGATCCTTTTATCAAAATTCCTAACCATTTTTTCTCAGGGATGTCAAACCTAAGAGGCTTAGCATTGTCCAATATTCAGTTCTTATCACTGCCATCATCATTTCATCTCCTATTAAATCTTCAAACATTATGTCTAGATCGATGTGTATTGGGAGATATAGCTATTATTGGGAACCTGAAGAAACTTGAAATCCTTAGCTTAGTCGATTCCGATATTGAGCAGTTGCCCAAAGAAATGGCTCAATTGACTCAGCTAAGGTTGTTAGACTTGAGCGGTTGTTCGAAATTAAAAGTTATTCCACCAAATCTTTTGTCAGGATTATCTCGATTAGAAGACCTGTATATGGGTAACACTTCTGTCAAATGGGAGTTTGAAGGACTCAATGTTGAAAGAAGTAATGCTAGCCTTCAGGAGTTGAAGCTTTTGTCTCATCTGACCACGTTGGAAATTCATATTTGTGATGCAATGATTCTACCCAATGGATTGTTCTCCAAAAAGCTGGAAAGGTACAAGATATTCATAGGAGATGAATGGGACTGGTCTGGTAGCTACAAGAATAAAAGAGTGTTGAAACTCAAGCTCTATACCAGCAGTGTGGATGAGGTTATCATGCAGTTGAAGGGAATAGAAGAACTTTATTTGGATGAAGTGCCAGGTATCAAGAATGTACTTTATGATTTAGACATAGAGGGTTTCCCTCAATTGAAGCATCTCCATGTCCAGAATAATCCCTTCATTTTATTTATTGTTGACTCTACGGCATGGGTCCGTCATAATGCCTTCCCGCTTTTGGAGTCATTGTTTCTTCATAACTTGATTCACTTGGAGAAGATATGTCTTGGTCAACTTAGAGCGGAGTCTTTCTATAAATTGAAAATCATAAAAGTGAGAAACTGTGATAAATTGAAAAACATCTTCTCATTCTCCATGGTCAGAGGCGTTCCCCAACTTCAAACACTTAATGTGATTAAATGTAAGAATATGAAGGAGATTTTCACTGTTGGAGGAGAAAATGATGTTGACTGCCATCAAATGGACAAGATTGAGTTTAGTCAATTGCACTCCTTGACTCTAAAATTTCTTCCCCAGCTCACAAGCTTCTACTCTCAAGTGAAGACACCCGCTACATCACAGACAAGACTCAAGGAATTGTCAACTCAGACATTGCCCGGTGAAGTCATTTTGGAGGATGAATGTGATACTCTCATGCCATTTTTCAATGAAAAGGTATCTTTACCTCTGTCATTTGTTCTTTCTGCCTATTCTCAATTGTTAAACAAATATAGGGAAATTAATTTCTTGGTGAAAGGAAAAAGGATATCTCTCCAAGCTGTTGACAGAACATAAAGTACATTTAGCATTGTCATTAACTTGCATTGTTTGTCTCCTTCAGAGGTATGGTTTTTCTTTTCAATCGTTTTTATATATCACCATGGATGTGTTTCTGTGTGCATATTAACGGTGTTATTGATTTTTTTTCCTTTCCATTTTCTTGCTTTTGTTGCTAAAATTTTCTGCATTTAATTAAATCTTTCTCTGCTCTGAACTGCTTTTAATCTTAATTTATATCTCCAATTTGAAATGCCATTGGAATGTGTATGTAGTAAATATATCTAAAAGAATAGAACTTCATACAGACTTGATTCCAGTACTTTTCTAAATATGAAAAACAATATTTTATTGGAATGTAGCACCAAAATTTTGTCCATGGAGAAGTTTGAATGTTATCTTATTACAGACAAAGAGAGGGATTCTTAACCCTTTTGGTATGTCATATGTCTAAAAGTTTAGAGTAATGATAGAGTCACAAACAAATTGTATAAACTTTTGTGTACAAACTGATGTGGTATGAACGGATTGGTTAGATAATTATCTTCATTAACTGCATTGATATTTTGTGCTTTTATGCAGCTAATTCCTTCTTGCCTCATCAGTTTGTACACACAAATTTGTACAATTTGTTTGTGGCTCTATGATGACTAAAGTTCTTTTACCCATTTAATGTATATGACAGAAATTGAAATAACAACTTTTTCTGCAGGTTGTGTTCCCTAACTTGAAAACCTTGGAACTTTGTGCAATTAGTACTGAAAAGATTTGGTGCAACCAACTTGCAGCAGTGTATTCTCAAAATTTAACCCGCTTGATTGTGCATGGCTGTGAGAAATTGAAATATATATTTCCATCTTCGATAGTTAGAAACTTTGTGCTGCTCGAACACCTTGAGGTATGCTACTGTAGATCATTGGAGATGATTGTTGCAAATGAAAATGGAGAAGAAGCAACTACTATGTTTGTCTTCCCAAAAGTAACTTTCCTGAAGCTATGGAACTTATCAGAACTCAAAGCGTTTTACCCTGGAACACATACTTCGAAATGGCCAATGTTAAAAACGTTGGAGGTATATGGTTGTGACAAAGTAAAGATATTCACTTCCAGATTTCTTAGATTTCAGGAAACTAGTGAGGAGAGCCAATTCGATATTCCAACACAGCAAGCCCTCTTCTTGGTTGAAAAGGTTTGAGACTCTTATCTTTCTTTCTCTGTTTTATTTTTTCCTATTTAATAAACAGATTGATAATCTTTTTGTTGTTGTGCTTTTAGTAACCTAAAGTTGTAACTAACATTAATAGACAAGTATGTTCGTTGTTTCTTAGTATAAAGTGTTTTTTCACTTTCTGATGTTAGTTTCACATTAAGATGCATTTCAATCTTAATTGGGAATACTACTAGTTGCATGAATTATTGAGGTCATCATTAATTGTATTGCTTGCTTGACACTAGTAAGTTTTTCTAAATGTTGATCTGATTTTAGATTGTTGGAAACAATATGGACTGGCTCTATTAGGGTGTGCAAATTAAACTAGAGTTATTTTTTATTGAACTGGTTCAGTTTGTTCTTCAAAAATGAACCAAAACCCAAAAAAGTACAAACAAAATTGAAAACTGAACCAATTTAACTAAGATAATTCAGGTTACAATTGGTTTACAATTTTTGATATATGCCCACCCCCAAGCTTTATAATTAGGGTCAATTTTTTAATATAATTCTTATCAATGTGCAAAAAAATTTTGTAATTCAACTGACACTTGGCATCTCTATTCTTTTTTTTTTTTTAAATTATGTTTGAAAGATCATTGCACCAAAAAAAAAAAAAAAAAGGAAAGATCATTGCGAATCTGCGACCATGTGTTGGTTTGGTTTAGTTTTTTTTTTTTTTTTCTTTTCAAAATCATTTAATTGAACTAACAAGCTAGATTTCAAATTTTGCCTACGGTCAAAATTAAATTTTCCTACTAACAACAAATCTACTAAAAAATATTATTTGATGAGCTAGAAAGAGAAAAGAAGGAAAAGTAAATCCTTTCTTGGCTTTTCCTTTGTGCCAACATATAGGATGATATAAGAATTAAAAACTAGGGAAAACTTATACTATATTACTTTTCAATATTCCCAAGTTTCCTTTTCTTTCAGTTCAAGCTGGTTGTATATTGAAAACTTTTTACCACATCAGTTGGTCTATTGCCTGACCATCAATTTAAGACTATATATTCTGTTTAATAGTTTGATGGAACTCCAATCTTCTTTTGTTCCATTGATGTTCAGGTTACCTCGAAGTTGGAGGAAATGAAATTGAGTGGAAAGGACATCGCAATGATACGCCAGAGCCAGTTTCCAAAACACCTTTTTCGAAACCTTAAAAATCTCGAGGTGGTGAATGATAAATCAGAAAATTTGAAAATTGATTTCCTTGAGAGATTTCACAATCTAGAAAAGCTTGAACTAAGATGGAGTTCATACAAAGAGATATTCTCAAATGAAGAGATTGACAAACATGCCGGGATGCTTACACAGGTTAAAAGTTTAAAGCTATGGGAACTTTCTGATCTGATGTATATGTGGAAACAAGACTCCAAACTAGACTCAATTACTCAAAATCTTGAAAGTTTAGAAGTATGGTGGTGTGAGAATTTGATAAATTTAGTGCCATCCTCAGCATCTTTTAAGAACCTAACAATTTTGGAAGTATGGTACTGCCAAAGATTGATGAAGCTAGTAACCTCATCCACAGCCAAAAGTTTGGTATGTCTCATGAAACTGAGGATGGATGGTTGTAAAATGTTGACAGAAATAATATCAAAAGAGGAAGATGTAGCAGAAGATGAGATTGTTTTCAGCAAATTGAAGTGGATGTCACTTGAACGTTTAGAAAATCTCACAAGCTTCTGCTCCGGCAATTACATCTTAAAATTCCCATCCCTGGAAGATTTATTTGTGATAGGTTGTCCCAACATGAAGATTTTCTCTCACAGAGTCTTAAGTACACCAAGGTTACAAGAGGTACGACAAAATTGGGGACTGGATAAAGGGTGTTGGGAGGGGGACCTCAATACAACCATACAGCAGTTACATAATAATAAGGTATGCATTTTACATTTTTGTGGATGTTTTTAATTATTTTGCGCACTTGGTCATATAATTTTAATGATAAAACATAAAATTGTATTCATATAATACTGACCCAAAAGTACATATTTAATTTATATCCAGCCCATTTTAATCAACCAACTCTAAGCCTAAGGACCACAAGCAAGAGCCAATACTTTGAAGGATAATTAGATATCAATAACCTTTTAGCTTATATAGCATTGATCTGCATATAGGTCCTTTTATCATCATTCTACTGTGTGTAAAATACAGTTTGTTTTCTTCACCTTTGATTATTTCTTTTGTATGCATAAACAAAGAAATAGATACGAGATGTGCTAACCTCATTCTTTGGTAAATAAACCTGTGGATTTTGGTGCAAATGGAACTGCCAGTGTTTTACATAATAATCCAAAGATAACCAAATTTTACTGACCTAAAAACTACATATTCAGTCTTAGCCCTATCACATTGTTATCATAACACCCTGGTACTAACTTCTAAAATACATTAGTATTCAGTTCTCAGTTTGTCTTGTTGTAGCTGCCGTTATTGCCACCAATTGCCTCTCCTGCATTCTCTCTTGCTGCAACTACCACCGGCGACCAAGTCTCCTCAAATCTCTCTGGCAACTGTAAAACCAAGGTATGATTCATCCTTCTCTATATGTGTCTTTCTTTACAAGTTAAGACTAACTTCCAACACTGTGTTGATATTTTCTTCTCAGTCTTTCTTGTGGCAACCACTGCTGAGAACCTCTCCCACCTCTGTTGGCAAAACTGCTGCTGACAACAATCCTTCTCTCGATCTCTCTAGCTGCAGCAGTAGAACGAAGGTATCTGGTTCATTAATAAACATCAATATGCTTTCTTTGAAACAAAAGATGATGAGAGCCATGATGAATCTGTCAGGCGATGGGATCTTCTTGCGTCTATGGATTATTCTAATCCTTATAGTTTTGATATCTCAAGGCCATAAAGTGAGGGTACTTATGTTCTCTGTTTTCCAAGTACTATGTCTTTGGAGCTCATGGTCAGAATGAATTTAGACTTTAAGATTGATTGGTTTTCTCTCAAGAAAAAATTTCGTATTTTATTGTTAGTTATTTCTTGATTTTGTTACTGCTTTTTATTTTTTTTTTGTGGGGGTAAGGCCTATTACCTTCTTTGTTTTGATGTTCTACTTTGATGTGGATCTAAAGTCTGTCTGATATTGTTTTCTAGCAGAAAACAGTTCTAAAAGTGGAAATACATGGTGAGAAGGCAAGGCAAAAAGCTTTCAGCATAGTCTCTAAATTTACAGGTATTGAGTTTCTTTCCAACTGTCTCTTTGTTTGGCTGCTGGGAAAATGAATGAAGGGCTTAGCTCTTCATCCTTTTGCTCTATTCTTTTTATTCCTTGACATGTCTCCAGTAAGCCAATTCATCCTATGGAAATATGTTTTTTTTTTTTTGGGGAGGGGTTGGGGGTGTTAACTTTGTATTAGAAATGAATTACCATGGGTAAAATGGAGTAATGTTAGGCATACAAAATTTGGATTGAAATGTTTTTTCTACCTAATATTTGCGGTCATGTATTGTTGGTATGTGATGAAATGTTATTGGGTGGGTGGGGATGGCACCACCAAAGACCACACCCACCAAAAACCAAATCTTAAATTGTAAAAACTGATTGCTTTGAGTGGTCTTATATTTGCAGGGGTTTTATCAATCTTGTTTGACATGAAGGACGAGAAAATGACTGTGATAGGAGACATTGATGTTTTATCACTAGTGCAGAAACTGAGGAAACAGCTATGTGTCACGGAGCTGGTCTCTATCGGACCAGCAAATGAGCATGAGAACGAGGAAGGAGAACGCAACATTGAAGAATCTAAGAATAATGCAGATGAAAAGAAAAGTAAACGCAGAAGCGATATGTAGCTGGTTGTAAGGTCTACAAAATTGGACCAACAAACAGTTAGTCGTTAAACCTTAATGAATGTTTCTGAGAAACGGATCTCTCAACAAAGTATTCTTATTTTCAGGTATTTGATCGGCCATCATGACTTGACTGTTGAATTATCATAATGGCGTGCAATTATCATCGCAAGCGATTCAATTTGAGGAAATGCACAGAAATAATTGAAAGATCAACATATAGTTTGACAAAACTTACCTAAATGTTTAATACCGTTTTGCTTCATCTGAAGCATCAAAATATGGCACAGGAAAATGGGCGGTAATGGACTGGTGGCATTGAAGCTCTGATACTTTACCTTTTGAAATTTAAAAAATGACAAAAAAAAAAAAAAAGCTGAAAAGACAGTCATAAATGTCACACCATAAAAATTATGGGTACGTGAAAAATACGATTAAATAAATCAAATGTAATTTATATCAAAGAAACATGTTAATTTGGCTGATCTTGAATTAAATCGTTTATTCAAGTTGAATGTCGGATGGGTAGAAACTTATCTTGATTCCTATAAGCAAAGTTTTGTTGATGATTCTGTGTGCCTTTCGCTCTTACTTGTTATGTTCCTGCCTCTTGATGGGTGGTGCCAAGGCAAGGTTGGTTCAAGTTAAATGTTGATGCTGTTGGGAACAATAAGTTGGTTGTAGTTGGGTTAGATTTGCTTGTTAAAGATAGTCAAGCCAAGGTCTGGTTATGTGAGCTCATGTGTGTCGGATGAAAAGGATCGGAATTGGACGGTGATTTCCTTCGAGTCAATTATTGATTTGTGACGGTGAAGGGAGTTAGTTGGATTTATAAGTATGACATATCTCTCAATTCAATAAATTAGTCTTTAAATTGAATATCTAAAAATTCTAAGTTCAGCCAGTAACGCACGTGCTTGTTATATGAGGCCAAATGTGGCTTATTGCCTTACAAGCACCCAGTTGCCTGCTTCATTTGATTGCACCTGCTAGCTTGACTAATATGCTCACATGCTTGCTTGGATTCGGTGGCTATATATAGTGAAAAATATTGAGAGCTGCTTCATTATCAATTTGGAAACCGAGAGCAAAACAGTTAAGAGGAAAAGAAAGAAACCAAGAGAAAGAAAAGGAAACAGAAAGAAAAATAAAGAAGAAAAGAAATAATAGAGAAGAGAGAAGCCAAAGAGTGGGGAAAAAAAGGAAGGAAATTTGTAGAAAACAAAATGGGAAGTGAGATTAATATCCAGTGAATTAGTAGATAATAAATTTAAAAGTTTGAATAGCTATACCATAGTTTTTACGATACGCATAAATTTTTATAACAATTCTGACAATTTATTTTATAATTTTATATTTTAAGAGAAATTCAAGTATTTTGAAATCTACAGGAGTTTTTACGAACCCGTTAATAAAATAAGATTTGTGAATAGATTATTAATATTACTGTTATATATTCCCTAAAACATTTATGTTTGATAGTACGATTTAATATCATATTATGATTATGTGTACGCATATTACATGATTCATTGAGTAATGAAATGCAATTGCCAATCACCATTTGTATACCCTTTTCATTAAATGCTCTGCACATGTATATTGAAAGTTAGATTGTTCTGTCCGTGCAATATAGTAAAATTTTGCTAGGTATTGAGATATTTTTTTTTCCATATTTTAAGATTACAATGATAATCTTGACGAGTATGACACTTATATTCTTTGGGTAATATTTAATGTAATTTTGTCATATATGCATGCAAG
This sequence comes from Murraya koenigii, assembly GCA_025617385.1. Lineage (NCBI taxonomy): Eukaryota > Viridiplantae > Streptophyta > Magnoliopsida > Sapindales > Rutaceae > Murraya > Murraya koenigii. The sequence continues at coordinate 36,468,470 of CM046811.1, forward strand.
ATTTCAAGTTTGCTTATGTACTATGTTCAGGGCAAAGTTGTCATATGATTATGTATAAGTACTAATATATTACTTTATTTTTATATGTACAATGATATCATTCATTGAACTACAAACTTACTATTTTTTTATTTATCCCATTTCTCTAAAGTTTTTACATAAATTCATGCAATTCAGTTTTTAATCATTTGAGGTTGGACCACGACACGCATTGTTGCGTGATTTATATTTTGAACACATTTATATATATATATTTAAGATATATGTAACTATGAACATAAATTGAGGTAAAAATACATGTTTTAAATATGTTTTTAAATGAGATCTGAGTTTTAGATATAAATATGAAACAGGTAATACAGTGACTATCGCATGATTTGCCTCGGATCCGATTGAAGGGTTGGGGCGGGTCGGAACACAGCCCCTAACAGCTTTTGTATCTCGACTTCTAAGTAAGTTGGCAACGGTTTATCTCTACCATGTAATTATTGCTCAAATTTGAATCCCATGTTGATATCATGTTATGAACTATGATACTAGTGTACATTGATAATGATGAAAATTTAATTCACTCGTGTATTTTACTGTGGTAACAATCTTGTATTTCCTTCACTCGCACCCCTATAACCGAACAGAAAACAGATTCTTAACGCCCTGTACTTGTATCCTCTACATAACTAATCCAATATATATATATATATATCTATTTATCCGAAATGCACATTCGGCTGAAGAATCTAAATGGCAATTTATCCTTCTTCCTCTTATTTGCCTTATAGGCCTCTGGTCTATGACGTTCTCCCTCCTCAGTCTCTTTAATTGGTCCAAAAGAGACTAAATGTGTGTTACAGAGCCTCTTCAGTTTCTCCCCTGCAGACACTGCATCAAAATTGTCTCCTATAACAGTCATTTTCCTATCCTCCACGTCGAATGATATTAGAGTAATCCCTGTACAGTTTAAACCAGGAAAGTGACTGAAATTGCTATTGTTGTAACCAGATGATAAAATTAGAGTTAGTTTGATGAGAACACCTGGAGTCAATGGAATGAAACTGAACATCTATCCATCTGTTTTCCTTTTCTAATGCAAAGTACTAAAAAAAAAAAAAAAAGAAAACACATATTTCCAATTTAACTCCTCTCACACCCTCACTCCAGGTAGAATGGGCTTAGCCGAGCAGGTGGTGAAAAAAAAAAATCAAACAGATGAAAGAAAGCTTGCACGTGTTCAATTAATTTTCCCAGCAGCCAAAGAAAATGACAGTAATAATTTTGGTTCGATCCGGCTTATAAGAATGGGGAGGGAATTGTGTCAAAGTCGTGTATGGTAAGATAGAAGTTAAACTCAAAATACCTTTAAATTTAGAGACTATGCTGAAAGCTGCTTGCTGGGCTTTATCATCATCTATTTCCAATTTAAAAACTGCTTCCTGTTACGAAGCAATATGAGATATAGTTCAGAACCAAACCAAAGTAGAATATTTTAGTATTAGCCGTTAAATCCAAAGAAAGAAAGTAGTAACCAAAGCAAGATATGATCAAGAGTTTGGAAAAAAAACAAAAAGGGTCCTGATGATAGATAGATGCCAATCAAGCGAAAAAAACACAAGTCATGATTCAGGGCATGCGCTCCAAACATATATTATTACTTGGAGAACATAAAACATCTTACCTAGGATTCGGGTATATCTAAATTATACCTGGATTAGAATAATCCATAGTTGCATGGATGTGAAAAAATAATCGCGCACTGCCTGTCAGATTCCTCATGCCTCCCATCATCTACTCGTTCATTTACAGATACACAGGAAAGAGATAGAAGGGAAGAACGTTTAATAAGGAACCAGATAGATAGAGAGCAAACATACCTGGAAGTTGAATCTACTAGTACTGTTGCGGCTCGAGAGATTATTGGTAGGGATGTTGTCATCAGTAATGTCTTCAACACAAGTGTCATCAGTAATTTCCTCAATGCAAGGGTAAGTAGGAGAGATTGTTCGTGGCCGCGGTTGCTGCAAGAGAGACAGGAAATGGATTGATTAAAGCAGATGGAAAGAAAAACTGAAAGCATCTTACTTGCTCAACCTGGTTTAATACTGACAAATTTCTACATGGGAACCTACCAGCAACTGGCAATATTGGCTTGTTCAGCTTAAAAATAGAAAATTTTCAACTCCCCTCCAAGCTCCGGGAGTTCACCGTATAAATTATTGTCTAGTGTTCTAGATTTGGTGGTGATTTTTAAGTGGGGAGGCATCACTCACCTTATGATGCTTGCAGCGTAATAACTGTAAGCATCATATAATTTTGTAGACACATGCCTGAATTGGGCGATCCAATGGCAAAATATATACTTGAATATCTTAATTAATTCGGTTTGAACAACTACAAATTCATTTAAATTTACAAATTCACCTCAAAATTGGCACTCCTTTGTCTATAATGGCTGGCTACAAGTTTCTCAACCGAATCCAAGAACCGAAGTAACCGTTGATCAAGTTTCTTGACCTCCCTTTCGAACTTGGTTAGCGTAATGTCTGAATTCTTAAAGTTGTCCATTAGCTCATGAACATCATGAGTGACGTTTCTGAGATCAGCAAACAATGGACAGAGCAACCAATATCGATAAGGTCTATAGCGCTCAGCATTCCGAAGCAGGGAATGCACTTCTTTCAATCTGCAATGTAGCTGTTTGAAGTCCTTGTTATTCCATAAAGTAGCAGCATGGAAGTCTAGTTTGTCCCGCGCCATATTGAAAAGGACGATCAGTTCCTTCACCATTAACTCTGCTTTAGATTTTAATTGCTCCACAACGTCATTGACAATCTCATCTGTCAGTTTTGATTCAGGCCTACAGAGATGTGAAGACAACCAACAACAACATAAATGATATATATATGTGTGTGTGTGTGTGTGTGGGTATTATTCTCAGGGGTAGTAAAACTTCTCCCGAATCGGCTTTTAAAAAATTGCGGATATTCACAATAGAGAAGGACTCTTTATAGTACAGTACATACATCTAATTATTTATTACCTGGTTACGTTGGAATCCCATCCAGCAAGATGGGAAGCTTGTTCCAAGGCATCCCTCCATGTCTCCAATCTTGGCAAAAGCTTGAGGTTCTTTTCATGGTGAAGAAAAGCGTCCCCAAAGCTTCCGAGCTGCTTCCGGACGTCTGTCGGAAGTACCTGGTAGAATACAGGTATGACAGTCTGGTACAATTTCTGGCATTGTATAATCTGGACAAGTTCGTCCAAACACCATCTGGAAAAAGCGTAGTGTTTTGAGAAAATAACAAGTGAAATCTTCGATTCTTCGATTGCTTGCATCAGTGCCGGCATGATCTCCTCTCCTCTCATAAGTTGTTCATCGCTGAAGGTTTTTACACTCTCTCGAGAAAGGGCAGCAAACAAATGGCTCCCAAAATTTTCACGAATATCCTTTCCTCTAAATGTGACGAAGAGGTCATATTCATATTTCCATTGATCACGAAGACGACAACAACAAGAAGATGACGATGAAGATGAAGCCATATATTAACAAAAGAATAATAATAATAATTAATTTTGCAACAAAAAGAAAATTCTTTTTCTTAATTTCCAAAAAGGCGGAGGAGGAGGAGAAGAAGAAGAAGCCATAATCGAAGCTTTGTTTCTAAAAGTCAACTTACTCATTCCATGGAGATGCTTAAATCTGATGACATGACATTTGATTCATGAGGGAGAAGGGGAAGCGGCTTAAATAATCAAGTTTGAGATGAGTTGTGATCTGTAGTATTTGTGAAGGAGCCAAGGATTAAATAAGTAAAAGTCAATGAGGGCAATCCTAAAGCTTCAGATGATGATGGTGATGAAGATGAAGCCAAAAAGAAATTAAAAATTTATGCAGTTACTTTCGAAACCAAAAAAAAAAAAAAAATCATGTATATTAATATCCATTGAGGACGAAAACAAAAAGAAGAAGAAGATGGTGAAGATAATGATGAAGATGAAGCCATTGAAAAAGCTTTTTTTATTTTTTATTCAAAAAGGCCTGCAATCTGGAGATGGCTTAAACCTGAGGAGATGAAATGATATTTTATGGGAGAGCTTAAACCTGAGGAGATGAAATGATATTTTATGGGAGAGAGAGAGAGAGAGAGAGAGAGAGAGGGAAGGAGGGAGGGAGGAAGAGAGAAGGGGAAGGTGATTAAGTAAAGTTTCTGAACTGAGAGATGGGTTGTGACTGACTAAGATGTTTGAGAGTAGAGTATTTCAAAGAGCCAATCTAAAACATTATTTTGCTCATTTAGCTAGGTTACTGTTCCTAGTCAAGAAAATAATTATGAAAAGAGTAACGACAAATTTGCTAGGGTCTTATCTTTTCACCACTCATGTCTCATGTTAATTAATGGTCAGCTAAATAATTGCCTACATTTTACCCGAATTACCTCCAAAAAAAAAAAAAAGTGACAGAAGCAACCTCATTTCTGAGACCTTTCTAATTTTATTTTAACCCTACAAAAGAATTGGCAACTGTCAAGTTGGAGATGCTCCAATAAGAGCGAACACACATGTTACACAACTGCTTTATCGATCTCATATTTTTATTTTGTATGCATATGTTAACGTACTATTTTATTCTAAAATTTTTCTTTTCTTCTTGCAGACAGACGCAGGCATGTTCTGTTTAAATTAAAAAGGCTGGCCAAATTTGTTAGCCCTAAAATTTGCTATTATCCCTTCTCAGGTGTTTTGAAGAGCCAAGACAGCTCTAGCGGTAACCCGCTAATTTTAAATATATCATATTGGGGTGCAGCAGCTAGCACCAAACCCCCACACTCTCCAAGCAAGGATCGAGCTTGCAGATTTGGGTGTGTTCTTTGAATATTCAACTTTGATGTGGAGATTAAATAAGTGGGACAGAAGAATATTTTCACAGAGAGAGAGAGAGAGAGAGGGAGGGGGGGATGAGGGGGGGGATGAGAGAGTCGTCGAGAGAAAAGTGACAACGAAGACTTTTTGTTATTTGCTTTGGCGTGAGCGAACGTGAATGTGATTTATTATGAATGGGATTTCAAATAAAATATGTAACTAAATATCTATTGAGAATTCACATCGGTCATATTAAGATGTAACCACACACATAAAATCATGTCATCCAATAGATATGAGATAACACTTGTCACTGAACACTCATCACACTATAATAAATTCGATTGAAGCTTTAGACATCTTTTCTTTTCTTTTTCCTTTTTCTAATTTCACTTTCTTGATTTCATAAAAGCTAAATCCTTTGTGTCCTTTTCCTTTTTTATTACAGTTTTGATTAAAAGGGTTGTTAGACTATTAATTAACTGGAGTGCAGGCTGTCACACCCTAAAGATTAATTTTTGAAATCAGCCTAGCATTCCTCTTGTAATACCATTTGTACGGTGAGAATTTCTTTCTTTGGGTGCCTAATAATTTGTCATATAGAAGTCAACCATGCACCACCAAACTTCTCAAGAAGAGACTTAAACTACTAACCTTAATAACGAAATGAGTAGATGCCACTAGCGGTTGACGCGTCTAATAATATTCTTAAAACTAAATTAATTGGTTTTTTTTTAAAAAAAAAAATCTTTTTTATTGGACTTCTAACGAATAAATGAAAAATAAATTCTTTAGGAGTTTTGTTTCTCTGATTACATCACAATCAAGGTATAGGAGACTTCAATTTTTCACGAGATATTTTTTCATGATTTTAATTTAATGTGTAAGAGTAGTTAAATTTCAATCATATCCAATTTAATAAAAGATCTTTAAACGCTCAAGACCCTTTTGTAAACGATTAGAGGACCGCAATTCTTTTGTAAGGACAAAATGAAAAGTCAAGACACAGAGGCTCGTCTACAGCTACAGAAAAGTCAACTCAGTCAAAAGACTTCATTGATTAATTTTGAAGCTTTGAGGGATATAATTGGTAAAAGAAGCTTCTAATTTTGTATTTGGTTTTGATACATAACAGGAACATGCACGCAATATCCCACCTAAATCGAATGATCACCTCGTGGAGACGTGGACGTTCCACAATCAAAATGACTAGATTTTGAAAGGACACATTCTTGGCTAGTATTAGTTATCAGACGAGGAGTGTATCAATGTCGCTGCACTCTCTTCTGTGGAGACTGGGGACCAGCCCACAATTGTTGAATTTTCCGCGTGCTGGTCAATTATTAGAAAGTTCCCCAAAGAATTAAGTGCCAATTTTCTCCTCTTTTTCGGAAGAGGTCAGATTTACACTTCACTTCTCTGGGATATTATTATACGTACAAAAAATAATAACAATAATAAATAATACAGCCACAAAGATTGTGTGCAAATATTTTTGGATCAATTAAGTTATATTTTACATGGTATACATAGATTAGTTAGTTGAATAAGAGTCCATGCAATTATTTCATAATTACATTCATTTATTAACCAATCTATCCATGATGTGCAAGAGTTTTTATAATTATTGTGGCTGTCTCATTATATTAAAAAAATAAATAAATAAACTCAATCAAGGATTCTATGAAATATATTATCCCAAACAACAACAGTGTCATGCGTGAATAAAAACTTAATTTTTAATATTTTAGGTACCAAGTAAAAGTTTATCCTCCAAATTTGAAATAAAAATATTCCATTAATCATTATATATGTAGTTTTTTATTTAAATTTGTTTAGTTACAATGCTTTCATAATATTTTTAAAAAAGTATGGACTGAAGTTAAATTAATTTTTTAACTTCCTACTTATTTCATGGTTCAAACTTGAGTAACAAGTCAAATAAAACATCTTAAAATTCACTTGTTCAATTTTTTAAAAAGTTTCCGAATAATGTTATCATCAACATCTTCACAATATCACCATATATTTCATTTCCCAATCATTAATGACTCCATAGCATTCGTAGGGGTAAAATAAAGTTTGTAATGAGAAAGTGAGTTCTTCCGCATATTGCCATGATGCCATCTACATACGTGAATGGAAAATGTTTTATAAATATTGTTCCCAATAAAAATTGCTTTCAAAACTAGTTCTTACATTCATCGTCATCATGAAGTAAAGGATATTCTTTAACTAAATGATATTCTTAGCAATGATATGTTGTCATAATAATAATAATAATAATAACATACTTTAGTTTTTTTTTTTTTTTTTTTGTTGGAGAGGTAAATATATTTTAAGTTAGGAATAAAGAAAGAAAGGCAAATCCCAAAGGACCAGTTTACAAAAGGACAAACATTTGGTATTGAGCCCTTTACAAAGTTACCATGGTGTTGTTATTCTAATTTCTAGTTGAATCGTTCAATTGGACACGACATTAGTGTTACTGTTAATAAATTAAATGTTGGGGGTAAATAAAATAAAGAGTAAGGCTATTGAAATCCCATTTTTTTAATGTATATAATTAAGAATTTTTTGCCCCCAAAAAAAAGAAAAAACCAGTGAACAGAAAACCCAAAAGTATTACAAGAGACCGAAAAGAGAGAGGAAAAAGGAATTCTTAGGCAGTTGATTCAAAATGGGATTGAAAAAAATTAAAATAAAACAAAATTATTACGTTCGCACTCACTCACGTTCATTGAAAGTTTGACCATTCTCAGATGCCTGTCTTTTCAGCAATTTTAAGATTTTTTTTTTCTTTTCAGCAATTTTGATTAAAATTAAATTATAATGACAAACTAATTGACAATTGGGAAATGATAAGTGATAATTAGAAGAACATTGCCCACTCTGAATTGGGCGGTCTCTTTCGATATCCGGCAGCAAAGACAAACCCAAAAAGCAACGACAATTCCATGTGCATGTTCAAATGACTATTATAAAAATAATAATAATAAATACAACAGCACCAAATTCAGCAAAAATTTCTCTGTTACCATATGCAAAGTTTTAATTTTTGTCCCTTAAATCTAATTAATCATATCTAATTTTCTGTTTGTCACGTGAGCATGAAAAAATTTCATCTTGATTTTTGGAAAATACTTCACTATCCCTTGAGATTTTAGTTATAATCGCCGCCTAAAATTATGAAAGACTCCGCATTCTCTAAAAATTATATTATTTTTTTTAAATGAATAATTATCATTAAATTAGGAAATAACTCAAAGATAATAACCTAACGCCCGTAAAAACTCCTCTAATAATACAAAGAAAGTACAATTTTTTGAAAGTTACTATTTTGAATGAGCTGAATTTAGACTTCTTAAGAAATTCAGCTTTATAGTCAGAGGGGGTGGTATTGCCAGCTGCCACCCTCTAATATTCTCGTCACTTTGTTTCCGCTGATTCAATATCTTTGATTGGGTTTGGAAGTGGTAATTAATGTACAAGCTTTGTGTGGTTTCAATTTTCCTTGCTTCTTAATATCACCTCTAGGATTTAGCGCACTACCAATTTCTTGTTGATGTAATAGATCACAAGCAAATGTTGATCCTTATTTTGTGACTGTTTTAAGACGTAGAAGTAGAGCTACGGCCAAGTAATGAGTTGGACTATTGGCACCTTTCTATCATCCTCTTAATCTTTTCTAAATACACCCTATTCAATTATTTAAAACATTACATAATTTCTATTAACACCCTCTTTTATTCCACAAATCTCCCTGTGTCACTGTTTCCCCTAAACACACCCCATTCGCGGTATCTCTTTTTCTTAATTTTTTTAGGTATTTAAACAAAATTTTTCATGTTTCTCTTTGCTAATGCTAACTGTGCATCTTATAAAGAAGATAATAAATTTTTTTATTAAAAAAAAAGATAATAGTTAATAACATATTTTATTGATTATTTTATGACCATATGTCAATTATTCAACTTAAAATTCAAAATAAGAAAAAAAATTAAAATTTGAATTAAGTGAGTACTTCTAAAGGCTTACAACAATGAATAAGGTGTTTTCATCATCATTATTGTTTCTATTTAAGAGAGTCATTTCTATGGACTTCTTCACTATGCATCAAAACAAGGCACCATTGATTATTTTTTTTAGATAACGAAGAACAACGATATATAAATGAACTAAACTAATTTGTCATTGGCAAAGTGACAATAATTTAGTATTCATCTAGATGTGTGTGCGCAGGGACTTTTAAGTTAGGGGTAAATTTGTAAACGAAACTAAGAGGGGTTTTAAGAGGATACTGGAGGGGTGCCAATAGCAAGACTCCCAATTAGTTCAAATCTCCGATGGTCTTGCCACAGCCCACAGGCCTAGGAATGTTATGTAAGCAGGTCTTTAGAATTATGATTCGACCCTTCTACCTGTCATCCTATATTCAATGCTATAATAGCTGATTCTGCTTGAAAGTTGGCCTCAGCTATCATTTTCTTTCTCTCCTCATATCTCATTACAGATTTTAAATGAGTCTAATCAAATCAAACTTATCTGTGCCGGCTACAATAATTATATATCCAAGTCAAGAGTTTCTAATTTGGTCTAGAGTTGGCATATGCAAGAAATTGTTTAATGGTTACCAGCCCCTCATTCATTGATTCTTATTGCTCCTTGCCGCTTCCCCAACTTATATTTTGCCATCATCTTTTTTTTTTTTACTTTAACAGGTCAATAAGTGGGGAAATTTTCACCATTTTGTTTGCTTTTTGGCTGAGAGTTGAGGAAGCCCTTTTAGCTCCCTGAGATCATGAAATTAGTGTCATTGGTCTATTGCTTCAGAAAGTATAATTCTAAAAATGTTAGCCACAATGCTGATATTTGGTGGTAGACAATCTTCTCATAAACATTTGATCAGCTTATCGAGGAGGGGAAGAGAATCAGAGGATCAAATGTTTACATATTTTGGGAACTCCTTGAAATTTTCAACGGTAAGTGTAAGTTGACACATAGAACACCGAAAGAGCATTATGTATGATCTAGCATCGCCTTACTACGATTACTTAGGACGTTAGTGCTAATTTTAAAGAAAACCAAAATGAACCGTCTGGCCATAATGGTGAAAAAGCCCGGCACAAAGCTTTCAGCATAGTATCTAAATTTACAGGTATTGAGTTTCTTTCCTTCCAAATATTCAATGGAAATATTTGATGATTACACCGGTGAACAGCGACGATAGCAGAGAATCAACTTGCAGAATCCGTTATGTTACTGCTTCGACGTCTCAAATTTCTTCCCTCAGGTCCTCACTTTGACTCGATTGATCATGGATTTGGTTTCATTTATGTCACTGCTTGCATTTTATTTATTACGAATTATTCTTATTACAGTTGGTTAAAAATGTTGCATCTCGGTTTTGGAAAGTAAAGAAGCTGGCATTATGTTTGAAATGTATGTTCATTTTGAGAATTGATGATGAATCTAATTACATTCGGCTGAGGAACGAAATTGGCAATTTACGCTCCTCCTTTTTAGTTGCCTCATTGGGCTCTGCTTTATGATGTTCTCCCTCCTCAGGCTCTTTAGCTGGTCCAAAAGAGACTAACTCTGTACAACATAGTCCGTTCAGCTTCGTCCCAGCAGATAATACATCAAAATTTTCTCCTACAACAGTAATTGTCTTGACCTTCGAGTCAAATGAAATTTTAGTAATCCCTGTACAGTTAAAGGAGGAAAGTCACTGAAATTGCAGTGTTCGCAACCACAGGATAAAATTACAGTTAGTTTGGTGAGACCACCAATTAAATGGAATGAAAGTGAACTTTTTTTTTTTCTTCATCACTTTTCCTTTTCTAATGCACAGTACTAAAAAAGCACATAATTCCATTTTAACTCATCCCACTCTCCCACTCCAGGTAGAATGAGCTTAGACGAGCAGGTGGGAAATTTGAAAAAAAAAAAAAAACACTCAAATCAGACAGATGCAAAGTTATCGTTCTCCATTCATTTTCCCAGCAGCCGAAGTAAATGATACTCAAAATTTTTTGTCTCAATGGGCCTATTTAGTTACCATCATCCAATTGAAAAAGGAAAAGTTTGATGGATGATAAGAAGTTAAAACTCAAAACACCTATAAATTCAGACACTATGCTGAAAGCTGCTCGCCGGGCTTCCAAATTATCATCACGTATTTTCAATTTAAAAACTGCTTCCTGTTACAAAGCAATATTAGATAGATATAGTTCAGATGCAATCAAAGTATGATATACAAGTCAAAGAATAATGTATTAAAATTAGCTGTTAAATCCAAAGAAAAGGTAGCAACAACAGGAAGCTATAATCAAGACTCAAAAGATTAGAGAAAAAAAAAAATGTCCTGATGATAGATGCCAATCAAGCTGAAAATCAGAACTCACGATTCAGAGCATGTTGTCACGGGATGGGTGTTTTGCTGCTAGCATATCTTGGCTCATTCTCTTGGGCTATTTGGGCTGGAATCATGCGGCCATAACAATGTGCTCCAAACATTATAGTACTTGGAGAATAGAAAGCAGACTTACCGCAGTTTTATATGATTCAGATATATCTAACTATATCTGAACTAGAATAATCGGTAGGATATGGAAAAATATATCCCACCGCCTTTCAGATTCCTCATGGCTCTCATCATCTCCTTGCTCATTTACAGATATACAGGAAAGAGATAGAAGTGAAGAAATCAAACTTGTGTTTAGTAAATAACCAGATAGATAGAGAGCTAACGTGCCTTGAACCTACTAGTACTGTTGCAGCATGAGAGATTGAGGGAAGGGCTGTTGTCAACGGTAATGTCTTCAATGCAAGTATCAGAGACTGTTTCAGGCCACAGATGCTGCAAGAGAGACAGGTAAGGGAGTGATTAAAACAGATGGAAAGAAAACTGAAAAGCATATTACTTGCTCAACCTGGCTTAATACTGACCGATTTCTGTATAAGAATCTACCAAAAGATCCACCTATTTGTATTTTTTTTCTAATTTCTGTATTCAATCCAATCCAATCTATTCTGCCAACTACTAATACTGGTTTGTTCACGCCTCAATTCGGCGATCCAAATGGGCAATGGCATTCCATTGGTATACATGTTAATGAACATAATCGTACTAAATATTTGAATAAGTTAATCAATTTGGTTTCAGAAAAACGAACATTCATCTTAATTTAGAGACTCATCTCAAAATTGTTATTCCTTTGTCTATTATAGCTGACAACATGCTTGTCAAACGAATCCAAGAACTGAAAAAATATATCCCAGTGCCTGTCAGATTTCTCATGGCTCTCATCATCCGCTTGTTTAATAAACATATATCCAGGAAAGTGATAGAAGCAAAGAAATCAAACTGACGCTTAGTAAATAACCAGATGGGCAGAGAGCAAACATGCCTCCAATCCACTAGTACTGTTGATTCTTGAGAGATTGAGGGCAGGGCTGCTGTCATCAGTAATCTCTTCCATAAAAGTGTCATCAATAATGTCTTCAACGCAAGGGTGAGTAGCAGAGATTGTTTGTGGCCGCGGTTGCTGCAAGCGAAAGAGGTAAGGGAGTGTTAAAACAGATGAAAAGAAAACTGGCAGCATATTACTTGCTCAACTTGGTTTATTAATATGTTAATTATACGGATCATAGTGCAAAATGCTTGAATTTCTTAATCAATTCGGTTTCAAAACCTGCAAATTCAACTTATTTTCGAGACTCACCTCAAAATTGGCACTCCTACATCCATTATGGCTGGCCACATGTTTGTCAACCGAATCCAAGAACCAAAGTAACCGCTGATCAAGTTTCTTGACCTCCCTTTCGAACTTGGTTAGTGTAATGTCTGAATTCTTCGTATAATTGTCCATTAGCTGATGAACATCATTAGTGAGGTTTCTAAGAACAGAAAACAAAGGGCAGAGCAGCCAATATCGATAGGATCTATAGCGCTCAGCATTCCGAAGAAGGGAATGCACTTCATTCAATCTGTGATATAGCTGTTTGAAGTCCTCGTTATTCCATAGCGAACTAGCGTGGTCGTCTAGTTTATCGCGAGCCATATTGAAAAGGACGACGAGTTCCTTCTCCATTAACTCTGCGTTAGATTTTAATTTCTCCACAACATCATTGACAATCTCATCGGTAAGTTTTGACTCAGGCCTACAGATGTGGAAACAACGAACAAGGTGAATGATATCTGTTGCTTGTAAAATTTGAACTAAGCAATAAAGAAGCGACACTGTGCATAAGGAGCAACAATGAGCAAAATGCCTACTTCATACACAAAACGCTGAGGAGAGGATGATAGCATCACCTTAAAACGGAATTAGCTACTCGTTTGCCTAGGGAATTCAGAGGATGTTTCCCAAAGAGGCTCCAAAAAAGCCACGGGCCTTCACAAATTTTAGTTCAAAAATTACCCTATCATCAAAAATGCTACAAAGATTGAATTTGTTCTATTTTCTATCCATTATTTATAATGTGTACCAATTGTCTACTAAAAAAACATAATCATCCTTACAAAATAACTACTATTATAATTTATATTTATTTTTATTTTATTATTTTATAAAGATAACCATATCTTTTCAATAGATGGTTGATACGAATTCCATACATTGAATGTAAAATTAAATAAATTTAAACATTTATAATTTTTTTATTATGGGATAAATTTCGGGCGTAGGCTGATAATTTTTCCAAATTTTATTACACGTGGGAAACACTTGACTTACCCAGCTCACAACCCTCCCAAATATCTCCCTAACGGTCAAAAAGGCCCAGCGTAAGAGAGGGACCTCCCTAGTTGACAAATAAGGGCAGCATTGACAAATAATCATCCTTATAAAATAACTATTATTATAATTTATGTTTATTTTTATTTTATTATTTTGTAAAGATAATTATATCTTTTATTAGATGTTGATACGAATTGCATGCATTGAATGCAAAATTAAATAAATTTAAACATGTATAATTTTTTTATTATGGGATAAATTTCGGGTGTAGGCGGATAATTTTCCCAAATTTTATTACACGTGGGAAACGCTTGACTTACCCCCAAATATCTCCCTAATGGTCAAAAAGGCCCAGCGTACGAGAGGGACATCACTAGTTGACAAATAAGGACGCATTGACAAGTAAGGACAGCAATAGAAATTCACGTGCTCCTCAGCCCCATATGGACTATTATTTTTAAAAAAATTTACTTCAAACCCCTTCTAAAAGAATTAAATAAAACGAATTAGGAAACATTTTTTATATAAAAAAAGACTTGTAGTTTAATGGTAAGAGTTTTATTTAAAATAAATAATTTATTTATTATTTTTTAAATTTTTTTTTAAAAAATAAAATTTAGATTTTGAGACTTAAAATTTATTTAAGTAAATAATAAAAAATACTCTAAATTAAATTAAAAAATTTTAACTAAATCCCCTAGTTTAAATATTTAGTCTGTCACTCCCATTGGTCTATTAAAAAACGGTCAATCAAAGATTAACACGCACTGTCCATAAATTTCAAGAAAATTATCATCAATCCATTAACTTTTTCACCATTTACATGACTTGATTATTAATAGTCGTCGCGACCAACCGTCGGCGTCACATCTACCGTTTTCCCTCTATCTTTTCAAGTTTAATTCCATCTAGATCAACCCAAACCAATTTAGGGACGAACCAACTACCTTCTTCATCAAAACCAACCTCAAAGACAAGCTCTCGTAATGTTTTAGCTCCACTACGGCATAACCAAAAATGGACTAAAAAAATAAACATAAAAGTATTTTCTACCAATTAATTAAAATCTAATTATTGTCACGTGATGAAAGAGTTAAAAGATTAATTATTACCTGGTTACATTGGAATCCCATCCGGCAAGATTGGAAGCTTCTTTCAATACATCCCTCCATCTCCCCACTTTTGGGATTAGGTCATTGTTTTTTTCGTGATTTGTTCATCACGGAAGGTTTTTACACTTTCTCGAAAAAAAGCAGCAAACAGATGGCTAACAAAATTTTCACGGATATCCTCTCCGCTAAATGTAACGAAGACGTCATGCTCATATTTCCATTGATCTCGAAGAGGACAAGAAGAAGAAGATGATAATGAAGATGAATCCATTATCAATAAAACTTGTTTCATTTGCAACCAAAGACGAATTGGTTAGCTCTAAAATTCATAATGCAGTGCCGCAGCTAGCATCATCACCACTCTACCAAACCCCCCACACTCTCCAAACAAGTAACAAGCTTGCAGATTTGGATGTATTCTTTGAATATTCAACTTTCATGGAGAGATTAAAAAAGTGGGACAAAAGAAATTTTATTTTTTAGGAAAAAAAAAAAGTAAAGGTTAAGTTACATTTAAATTGCTCAAGTGGAGTAATATTTATTGAGAGGTGGGATCTCCACTTTTGCTTATATTATTCATTTTTTTCCGCATACATAGGTGGCAATGGCAAATCCTTTGTAATTATACCATCCCATTTTTATAATATGAAACCGAGAGTATAGAAATTTTTGTGTTGTTTATTATCACTCTAGCCATTTGGCTTCTTATCATCCACATGATTTTCTTCATGGTTTGGATATTTCGCAATTAGATCCATAATAAAAAAATTAGATCTATAAAGAAAAAATTTAAATTTATGAAATGAGTGTTATGATAAAAAGGATGGTCCGACTACTTATTAGAGTGCATGTAACCACCCTTAAATCCTTGACTAATTTTGGAAATCAGCCTAACATTCTTGGCAGGCCAATAATTTTTAAAACACTATTTTTAATATAAGAATTTCTTGTTTGGCTGGTTAATAATTTATAGATAGAAGTCAATACATATAAAGAGACTTAAATCATTAACCTTAATGATGGAATGAGTAAATGCCACCAACATTTGACACTTCTATAAAATACATAAAATTGAGTTAATGTAATCTTTATTGAACTTTTGTACAAACAAATTAATATTAATTTTTTTAAAAGCTTGATTTTTTTAATTGCATGGCTTGGATCTTTCGTGAGACCAAAATCCTTCATGATTTGAATTTTATGTGTAAGAATAATTAAATCTCAATTATATATTATCCAATAAAAGATCTTTAAAACGCTCAATACCCTTTTGTAAATGATTAGAGGAAGGTAATTTTTTTATAAGGACAATTTAAAAAGTCAAGACATAGAAGGATTGACTTTAGCTATAAAAAAAAAAAAAGTAACCCAATCAAAGAACTTTAGTCAATAAATTCGGAACTTGAGGGATATGATTCGTAAGAAAGGCTCTTATTCTGTGTTGGTTTTGATAAATAACAGGAACATGCACGCAAGTTACCTAAGTCGAAAGATCACTGCACGGACGTAACACAATCAAAATGACTAGATTTGGAAGGACACCTTCTTGGCTGATATTATTAGTTCATGTCTTCATGGAGTTTATTAATGTCGTTGTACTCTCTTTCAAGTAGAGCAGCTCACAATTGTTGATTTGCCAGGCTCGTCAAATTTTAGAAAGCTTCCTAAAAAGTGCTAATTTCCTCCGCTTTCGGAAAAAAGGTTAGATTTACTTTACTTTTATTTCCCCTCATGTCCCTGAGTCGATGCAGTGTCATTCACTTATTGGTCCAGGATATTACGCCGCGCTCGCCCCACGCAGAGCTAGCACGTACTTTCCGTGTTTGACCAATTCACCGACCGCCAAAGCAAGGACCAGACATTTGAAATATAAAATTAAAGCAGACAAATTGAGCAAATAAATTAATTAATTAATTAAAACGGAGAGTTAACTCACTTTTAGAAAATATTGCATTTGCTTTCTTTAATGAATTGAAATGGTATTTTATTCTCAAAAGGAAAAAATAATAATAAGAAATTATCGGCTTTGAAATCAGGACAAACTCAGCTAAGGCCGAGGAGGCACCGAAATCATTCTGAATCATTATTTTTCTTTTAAATACACCTCAAGCCCCTTTTGAAATAGTCAAAAAATTTAGCTACACTTCAAATGAAACAAAATGCTTTGTAATTAACGGTAAGAGTTTATTTAGTGATTCTGGACACTTTGTTCAAATCTTAACAATCACATAATATTGTTCTTTCAGATATTTGTATAGATTATTTGAAAAAAAAAATTATATCTTACAAACACTTTCAAAATGTAGCCACAATAAGCCCAACATTTAAAATGAATTATTATTATTATTATTGTTATTATAAGTTACAAATTACTTTCACAAATGGATTTTGATCCAAAATTGATCTATGCTCAACTTTTCGCTATCTTCTATCATACATGTATAGCAATATATGGTTAAAATTTAATAAATTTTATATTTTTATCTAATAACTATTAATTATATCTTTCTAAAAGATTAATAAAAATATCAATTCAAATCCTTCACAAATTTAGCCAAATGATCATAAATTTTAAAATAAAAAATTTATTATCCTTATTATTGTTAATTCAATGTAAAAAAAAAAATAAGTTTTTGAAATTTTAAGTATGTTCAAGTATACAATAAATAAACTTAAATTCCCAAATTAAACTAAATCTGTTTGAACCAAACCCCTAATTGAGTCTCCGGACCGGCACCGTTTTGAAACCATCACCTTCAAAACCTTCCTTACACCGGCAATGGTATTCACATCTATCCATTTTATCATAATCACAGCCACCGACGTAATCATTAACTTACCTTCAATATTTATAAATATCATCAACTCATCGTCATAAATCACAATCCTGCCATCAACTACTCTGTGATATTATTATACGTGCAAAATAAGTAAATAAACTCAATCGAGGATTATGAACTATATTATCCAAAGAACAAGTACAGCGTCATGCGTGGATATAAACAGGTTTAATTTTTTTATACTTTAACGAGTAAAAGTTTATCCTCCATTTACTTAACTTCTACAGGTTTAAAAAAAAATTCTCTTAACCCTTTGAATTTGTTGTCCGAACTCATCTCTTTTTTAGTAAAAAAAGTAACAATTACATGTATAATATTTGTAATTTGTATGTAAACTTTATTTTAGCTACCATGCTTTCACAACATTTTAATGAATATAAATGTTAAACTAATAAAAACTAAAAAAATAAATAATTAAATTTAAAAAAGAAATTAATATATAGCTTGAAAATTTATTTTAAGTTTGAACCTAGCATACGGATAGATAGTTTATGCTTAATGTTAATTTTTAAATATTTTAGATTTAGATAAGAACAATAATAATTATAATTAGAATGATATTACTTAGAAGTTGACTAGTTGAGATGAATACAATGATCAAAAGATGGCAATGAATTTTTTAGAGAAGAATTTCCTTTGTAAAGAGGAGAGTGAGAAATTTTTTAACTTAAAGTACTGTTGATTCAATATCTATTGGTTTTTAGGCTAGCAAATTTAGTAGAGTAATTTTTAGTGAGGCAAAGCAGAGTTTTTTTTTTTTTGGTTAACAAAATAAATTAAAGTAACATTTAAAATCATTATTATACCGTAAAATATATTTTATTTTTAAGGTGAATGTGATCAAATCTAAAGAGATAACTATGAATGAAAGTAATAATAGACATATGCATAAAATGAAAGTAATAATAGACAGATGCATAAAGTTAAGCTTTACTACAACATATACTTACTTAATTTTTTTTTAATTTTAAAAAAGTTCTTAATTATACTAATTAATAAATAGATATCTAAAATTTATTACCTTCGTAAATATGAAGCAAGGCTGCCACTTAATTTGCCTAGTGCTACGTCCACCATTAGCTATAATGGCGTTCAAGGTGGATTTAAATTGTTGTGGCCTTGTTGTAGAGAGATTTTAGAGTACATAAGAGAGACTATACCCGATTAATGCATGTATGACATATGTGCATTTTTGTTTCAAAAAATTATAATATAACTAATAGTATATTTAATTGATGCACACATTATATATATATAGTATCTCTACTATACTCTATAATTTATCCTTGTCATGTGCAAAACAAAATAATTTTTTTTAGAGCGATCCCCAACTTGTTGCCAACTGGTGCAAACATTTGTAAGAGGAAAAGTTTAACTGACTCTAGTTGCCCTAGAGTGTAAATTTGATTATGAGACTGCTATGTATACTCCAGTGACATGGAGTTATGCTAAAAAGGCATGGCTGCTCACATTTTTTTTTTTTATGTTTTATGGGAAATTCTGTTGAGATTATGTGTTCTTTAAAGTATATTGATTTTCTGATTAATAAAATATTTCAAGTATTTATTTAAATATTTTGAATTGCATTAATATTTTGAGTAAAGTCTATTTAATCATATTATATGTATTTATGCGATCACCATGTGGATTCGCAGAAGACATAAATACAAGTTATCTTATGATTAAAAGTGAGTAGTTACCTTTAACCTCTACACAATATTTCAGTCCATCTAATAAAGTTTAGGCTTTTAATGTGTAGAGGTTAATTGAGTAATTACTATTTCTACGATGGACTGAAATATGAATACTTAAAGGTAACAAAAAAAATTGTCTATATAAGTAGTTATGGTCTCTAGGTCACACGTAACGTTTTATTCTTTCTGATACCCTATTACTAGAATATATGTGTTGATCTGTAGGGCCAACCACACAACTATAGAGGATAATTCAATATTATAAATTCAGGTACGCTTCTGCATATTTAATTATTGATTCATAGTTATATAACATAAATATTGTTAGATTTGAAATATTGTGTTTCACCAAATTTTTTATTATTCTAACAGGTCTATCCATTTAAAGTACTTTTCTCCCAGACGCTCCTCGGTAAAAAATGAATGTAGATGTAGTAGTGAATTATGATAGAGGATTGGCTGGCTTTGGAGACATCATTTTCCAAATGACACTGAAAGTTTTTGAAGCGCTGGGTATTTACGAAGGTTTAAAAATGGCCAGAGAAAGGGCCTTTATCCCTTAATTATTGAGTCGGATTCGCAAAATGCGATTGGTCTAATCATTGGCAAACTTGAAAGCTGGCGTAAAATTGGTTGGTTAGTTTGTGAGATTCGAGACCTAACAAAGTCCGTTTTTGACGTTGTGTTTTATGTCTATCCCTATAGCTTGTAATTTAGTGGTTTATAAGCTGGATGAAGTGGTATTGTTGAAGCCAAATTGTTGTATTTGGTTAGGAGAAGCTCCTGTTTGAGCTTACAACTTTGTTATCTCGTGATGTTTATGTCTCATTAATGAATAGATATTTTTATTCAAAAAAAGAAAAAAGTAAAGCTTAAGTCTCATGTCCCTATTTATTTTATCTAAAACATTAGAACTCTTGGATAATTGAATTGATATATATAACTTCATATTTTTTTATTTGTAGCAAAAGAGACAAGCGATTTTTTGTATAACTCTAATGGTTGGTCATAATTTTATACCAAATGAATTGTTTTACAGAAATTCAATAGATTATGGACGATTAATGAAAAAGGAACGTAGTAGAGGGACTTTAGTTGAATCAATCTTGCTACATAAATTATATCCTGATTTCAATACTATCACTTGTTGATCAGTTTTAAGAAATGTAATTCATATTTTTCTTTAGAAATCTTTACTTCTTAATTTGTTTATGACCAAATATGGAATGAATAAAAAAATAAAGTATATTGAGTTTAGGGTCCGTTTGGAATTAGGGTGCTGTAGATTTTAAGCTACAGTTGTTATAAAAAAATTGTAACTATAAAACTAAAGTTAATAATATGTAGTAAAATTTTTTAAATAATAATTTTAACAAAATTATTAAAGATATAATGGATAGTCAAAATACAAGTAAAAAATTATATTAATATAACTTTCAATCTATAGTAATTAGTGCTTATCAAATATTTTAGTGATATAACTTAAAAGGTACAACTGTCTAAATTTAATTACAAACGAATTCTTAATTTTGTAGTTTAAAGAGTACAAGATGAAATCTAAATTTTAAATTTAGGGTTAATTTTGAGATATTGAATGGTTTATAGAGCAAAATTTTAAATTTTAAATTATAGTAGAGGGTGTGATAAGAAAATGAGTGCTAAGATGAATTTTTCAAATTCAAATAGCCATCCTAATTCCTAAGAGGTGTTGTCTTCGAAGGGTGCCAAAAGTCCCGCTCACAAAAAAAAAAAATGACAATTGGGGAATGATAATATAAAAGCGGCCAGCCCCCTCCTAACTTTAGACATCTCTTTTAATATCCGGCCCACTAAGCCCAAAAAGCAACAATCCCTTACGCCTTTTCAATTGACCATATAATAAAAAGTAATTAATCACCCGACCACATTTTTTTTTGCCCGACCACATTTTTTTTTGCATATTTTTTAGAATATATAATTTTTTTTTAACTGAGTTCTACTTAAAGTTTATAAAATTATTATCATTTTACTGCCGTTTAAATTATATGAGAAAATTTAATAAAATATTAAAAAATAAATATTTTATCCATTTAATGTAAGATTATTATTTCATCCAATCTAAACAAAAATAATTAAAAAAAATTAAATAATAATAAATAGATTGAGTTTGGGATTAGGTTTGGACTTTAATTCTTTTAATTATTTTCATTTTAATTTTGGCTATTTTGTTTCATTTATTATAATTTTAATTATTTTGTTTCATTTTTTATTTAATATCTAAATTGTAAAGAATAACAAATTTTGTCATTACATGCAAAGTTTTGTCAGCAAAACTCTCTCTGTTATTACATGCAAAGTTTTAAATTTTGTCCCTTAATTAAATTTAATTATATCTTATTTTCTGTGTATCACATGAGCACGGAGAATTTTTGTCTTGATTTGTGGAAAATACTTCCCTCTCCCTTAAAATTTATGTCATAATTGCTGCCGAAAATTATCAAAACTGCACTTATTCTGAAACACGTATTTTGAATGAGCTGAAGTTAGCTTTTGTAAATTTAAGTTTTGTATTCAGAGAAGGTGCAAGGTGGTATTCTCACCCTCTAATATTCTCATTACTTCGTTTTACAGTTCTATATAGTAAATAAATTATACCCATTCTATTACATGCATAACATGGGCTCTATTCTTTTTGCTGATTCAACCTCTGTGATTAGGTTTGGATTTGGAAGAGGCAATATGCAAGCTTTGCATGGTTTCAAATGTTCTTTAGTTCTTTCACCTCTACTAATGATGTATTTAGAAATATAATTTAAAAGAGGCTATATTACATAACGACAACATATAAAAACTAAAATTTTTGTGGTTTTATGAGTTTATGAAGATTAATTAATTAGATTAATGGGGACTAAGAAATATAATAGTAAAAGCATCCATATGAGTACTGTGGCCTTCATTTTTTTTTAATTAAAGTGTGCACTTTAATAATTCTTAAAGTTAAAATTTAAAAACTTTATGAGTTTATGAGAACTATTTTTAATAAATTTATGGTTGTTATTTTAGTATATTTAACAAGAGCTAATTAAAAACCTAATAAATTTTGAATTTATGGAGCAATTTTTAATAAATTTATGAATGTTATTTTAATATATTTAACACAAACTGATTAAAAACCCAAAAAAGTTTCTCTTCAATTTTTAAAATTTTTTTTTCTTTTAGTTAGACTTGAGCCCCCACTAATCATGAGCTAGATCCAACTTTTAATAGCGGATCCACTATATGACCTGAGCCCCCATTGGGAATATATATATATATATATATATATATATGTATGTATGTATGTATAAGAATAAAAAATATTTTTAATTTGTAATTAATTACATTGAATCTATTAAAATAGCTTTTATAAATTCATGAATCCAAAAAATTTAAATTTCAACTTTAAAAATTATAAAAATCTATAATTTAATTAAAAATAATAATAGCACACCACCCAAATCATTTTTTATTCTTAAAAATATGATTAATTCTTCAAATTTTCATAGTAATAATATATTTTCAATAACGATATTTGTAAAGAATCATCTTTGGAATCGAATAAGATGAATGATGATTTGGTTTTTTTTTTTAAGGAAATTATATATTTAATAATATTAATAATGAGTCTATTGCATCACATTTTTAAAATAAAAAAGTGCATCAAAAATAATTATAAATATATTGCCAAATATTTTATATATTCAAAGTTTTAATTTTTATATTTTATTATTATCTAATTTAGTCTCTACTAAATTATTTTTTTAGATCCGCCGCTGGCCTTGCCTCTAGGTTTTAACGGTCTACCAATTTCTTGTTGACGTAATAGACAACCAAATATTGATCCTTCTCTTGTGTCTGTTTTAATAAAAGGATCTAAAGCCAACTAATTTAAATCTTGGCTGGTTTTGCCACAGCCCACAGGCGCAGAAAAGTTATGGGCAGGTCTTTAGAAATATGATGTGTCCATATTATTATTCATCCCTTTTATCTGTATTCATGCCCTCTTTTTCATTGATACAGTCCTTAAAAATTGACTCAGCCTGAGGATTGGCCTCAGTCATCCTTTTCTTCCTCTCCCAGTATCTCATTGCAGATTCTAAACGAGTCTAATCAAGTCAAACTTATCCGTGCTGGCAACCATAATTAATTATGTATCCAAATTAAGGGTTTCTAATTAGCAAACTGTTAATTTGGTCTATAGAGTTGGCTATTACAAGAAATTGTTTAATGGTTACCAGCCCCTTATTCGAAATTGTAAATTTGTATCTCTGGCCTATTGCTTCGAAAATATAATTCTGAGAATGTTAGCCATAATGCTGACATTTTGAAATGGACAATTTTCTCATAAACATTTGATCAGCTTTTCAAAGAGAGGAAGGATCAAATGTTTACATATTTTGGGAACCTTCTGGCCATAAGGGTGTGAATGAGTTGTCAAGGAACCATTTGGAGAGGTCAAGGCTGGCATCTGAGGGAAACGTGTTCGATGAAATGTCCCAAAGAGATGTGGTTTGGCGGGAAAGCTGAAGTTCAAATATTATATGCTCGAGAATCAGAGATGAACGACCAAAACAGAAGCTTCCCAAGTTTTGCAGTGGATCAACTTGGTCTCCAGGATCTATGGCATCGCAAAATCGAGGGACGTGAATCATGTGATTAATTCAATGACAAGACTGCACCGGTTTATTCTTTAGGCTTCAGTTTCTTGCCTGCGGCCATTTTTTGTCGTTCATATAAATCCTATGCTTCAGGGACCTTGATTCTATCCCGTTTACCTAGAGCTGGAGTTGCATATTTTCAAATGTGTCCCCAAACTTTTGCTTATAATGAAGGATGCAACCGAGACCCGAGATGGCAAATGTTACATGTTGACGATTGTAATTCTAATCCAAGAATTTTTATGTTCATTTCAATATGAACATGTGGTAAGTTGCTATTAAATATTTTTTTTATCACATCTGTGGCATGTGTTAGTGGCAAAATAATAATAATAATAAGAGTTAATGACCATAAATGTTTGGTTAGCAAATATTCTTGATCATTAATTATAAAAAATATTCGTGCACCATCTTTACTTGGTGGCCGTGGCTAAGTTACATAATTAGATACGGTTTATGAATTATAAAAACATAGAAAATTGGTTAAATAAATTTTTTGTTATCGTTTAAGAATTCTCCAAAATTCTTCATTTCTATTGAATTAATAATTATTTTAATACCATTTTTCTGCAAACATGTAGTTTACTAGTATTTAAAACAAGTTTTAGATTAATATACAAATATTTTTTTATTAATAAATGTTCTACAATAATTAATTGTTTATACAGTTATTAAAAATAATGTTGCCTAAGCTATTAATTAAGGAAAAATATCTATTCATTCTTATGGTTTGATGCAATAACTTATTTTATCCGTGTTATTTAAATAATAGATTATTTAATTCCTACTTTTAAAACAATAACTCAAAAGACCCTTTTATAAATTTACCTTTAATTTATTGAATAATTCTTTGAAGATAAAATAGAATTTTTAATTAAATAAATATAAACTATTTAAAAATATAAATCTCAAGAACAATTAAATAACATTGACTTTTTGAATAAGTTTAAAATTTAAGGATAACTTAATAAAACAAAAATAATACTAAAGATTATATATATATGCACGAGTATGTTAATTAAATTTTTTAAATTAAGTCAACTAAATTTTTTGTATAATAATAATAATATTTTTTCAATCAGGAATCACTATTTATATTAAAATAATTGATAAGTTAAAAGATAAATAATCATACATTTTAACGTTGTGTCTTTTATTATGTGGTATTTTAAATATGGGTTTTTTTATCTTTAGTATGTATTTTTTTTAAGTAAACGAATGAGTTTGCATTTATTTTTGGTAAAATAACAGTATAAATTGACTATTTATTTATTTATAATGACTATATGAAAGTTTGAGATAAGATAAAGGAAAAAAAAAAGAAAAAAAAAACTCACTCTATGTGAAATATAAGTTTTTTTAAAAAAATTTGCCATAAATATATATTGAAAATATTATTTAGTGTTATTATTATTTATTCATTAAGTTATCTTTAAATTTTAAATTTATACAAAAAATTAGATATTATTTAATTGTGCTTAAGAGTTTTATTTTAAAATAATTTGTATATCTTTAATTGAAAATCTTAATTTTTCCTCAAATAATTATTTAATAAATTAAAGGTAAATTTGCAAAAGAGTGTTTTGAACTATTATTTAAAAAGCAGAGATGAAATAGACAATTATTTAAACAACAAAAATGAAATAGACTATTACATCAAACCCTAAAGATGAAAATGATTTTTTTTCCTTTTAATTCCGATTAAAAATCATTATGAGCTAGTTTTCTCAATTAAAGTTGTAGTAATTATTATTTCAATTTACATGTCAAAATTTATATTTTAACTTTTATAGAATGTTCCTAGTAATGATTATGATACTTCTAGTGTGATACATTTTTTACAACGGAAGTATCTTCCCATTTTACAATACTTTTGTAAACTAAAATCAATTCTAAAATTAAAAAAAAAATTAAGTGTTTAACACAACCCTTAAGGCTAGTTTGGTGATGCTTTAGCTTTTAAAATAATTTTAATTAAAAATAAATTTTATAGTATATTGATTTTATTTCTTTTATTTTTTTATCTTAAAACAATTGATAATTAAAAAATCAACAGCAATTTTCATTAAAAAAAACAAACAAATTAAATAACAAATATTATAATAAAAATTTACCAAATCAATTGCATTGAATATGCATGAATTTAGTTAAAAGGTGATGAAACACGTTTTGTATCTTGTCTCATTGCCGTATAGAACTTTTTATGGAATGATAAAATTTGAAGATTAAATAGGCTAAGCGAAAGGAATGCGTGAATTATAAAAAAATTTATTAAAATATTAATTTTGTTTCCAATTTAAATAAGGATAATTTTGGGTTTAGCTAATAATTATAAAGATATTTATGTAATTATATTAAATAATAAAATTGTTGACCTATATGGTCATACAATACTTTAATTTTGATAGTAACAAACTTATGTATTATGGGTAAAATAAAAAATACATATATTTCACAATTTCACTAACCTTTGAAAGGAAAATATATAAAGTTCATCAAGTAAAAGACATGCATTAAGGTGCTAGCTTAGATGATCTTTATTGTTATATTTCTTGTAAAAGTATTATGATTAAATGTATGCATGATTAAACATTTAAAAGCTCAAGTTATTTTTTATGATATTTTAAATAAATCATTATTTTCATATTATAAAGGTTTTATACTGAAATGAAAAATAATTTCATGAAATTAATTATTTTCCGCAAACCCGTGTGGCACTTAGACAACCTTAGTCGGGATATTGTTAAGTAAGCCTTTGAGCTTCTCAATAGCTAAGCCAAGAGGTTCCCGAAATGCTAAAGAGAAGAGAGAGCTAGCGAACAATGTAGCCAAATGCGGAAATTGTATTACTCGAAAGAAAGCTTACAAGAGAGCTTACAAGAGTGCTGGATGTTTTGATGCTTTGCTTGATGATTGGATGCTTGATGATGCAAATGCCTAGAGCTCACTCATATTTATAGGGAAGCTTGGCTAGCTATAGAGCATTCTAAGGCCTAGAGAATTCTACATACATGTGCAACAATCTAGAGAATTCTAGCCATATGTACAAGTGTGTGCTAGTTGCTGGAATTTTGTGGAACGTTCTAGAATCGGGCCAAGCTAGCACATCTTGGCTCATTCCTTAGGCCATTTTTGGGCTGGAATCATGCGGCCCGTAACATCCTCCCCCACCTAAGCTTGCGGCGTCCTCGTCGCGCTGTCGTGCTTGTACATTTGAATGTGCTCCGCAAATTGCCACAAATCATCTTCACGTTCCCAAGTGGCTTCGCTCTCGGGGAGGTTCTTCCACTTCACCAAGTACTCATAGTACGCTGGCACGCCCCTTCTTTGAATGATGCGATCAGCAAGGATGTAGTCCACATCTTTGTCGAACGCGGTGACAACGGCTGTTGGGGCTCGCCTAGATTCTCCGCGTGTTGGTTCTTCCACGTCTTCGTGGTATGGCTTGAGAAGACTTACGTGAAAGACCGGGTGAATCTTGAGCCTTGCTGGAAGCTCGAGTTGATACGAGACGTTGCCCACACGTCGCACAATGCGGAAGGGTCCCTCGTAGCGTCTCACTAACCCCTTGTGGACTTTGCGAAGTGTCTTGAATTGTTGGGGCAGGAGTTTGATCATAACTCGATCACCTTCTTTATACTCGACTTGCTGTCTCCTCGTATCGGCCCACTTTTTCATTTTCCTTGCGGCCTTGTCGAGATAAGCTCGCGTGATGTCCGCTTCCTCGTGCCATTTACGAGCAAGCTTGTGTGCCGCGGGGCTTTTACCTCCATATGTCGAGGCATCGAAAGTGGGCACTGCACCCACGTTCCTACGAGGCGCTGCACAACTATGGTGGCGTCGTAAACATGGTGAGATGGGCAAAGGCATCTGCGCCATCCACACATGGACAGATTTTAAACAAGAACTCCGAAAGCAATTTGCCCCAAGCAATGCCGAGAAAGAGGCGAGAGCACGCCTACGTCGCCTCAAGCAAACGGGTAGCGTTCACGACTACATCAAGTTTATGAACTAAATTGAAATTTTTTTAAGAATTTTAAAATTAATAAGTTTTTTCTGAAATTCTAAAAAGGACCTATATGAAAAAATTAATAATATTTTTGGGCCATAATATAATTTTAGAAATATTTAAGGTAAAATTATAAATTTAAAAAGTTTTACTGTAGTGGCACTACTTTACTATAGCAAACAACTAACCAACATCTAAATAACGGCGAACTGATATTGTCCAGAAAAGAATATGTTTTACTGTTTTGATTCTGAAAAGTAACGAGAAACCATTAACTAGATAATAGCAAATCGATATCTTTCCAAAGATGAATTTATTTTACAAAAAATGTTTAGAAGGTCAATGGAATATAACATCAAATCGACATCTAGATAACGGCGAACCGTGCATGACGATCACTTGTCAAAGTCATAATGGAGAATCGATAGAGGATAACAACTATCTGACAGTGCCAAATAGTTTCTAACGATTAGTTTTCTTTTCAAACTATAAAAAGATTAAATCAAATTTCAATTAGATGTTGTTGATCACCAAAATTATTATTGAACTATCTTCTACATCTTAAACATTAAACTTGTTCATTTCATTCATTCAATTAAACATTTGAGCTTATATTTGTAATCATATATATAGTGTGATAGGAAATCGTAGTAAACTTTATTTTAACATCAAATTGAGAAATTATAAGTGTGAGAAATATTTGAGTTAATAGATTTAGAATAATCTCTTATTGTAAAGGTTGATCGGCACTTTGGAAGTCAATTGTATACACTTTGGAAACCTTATAGGCTTACTTAATGAAATCCTCATGCCCAATGTACTTGGAAGTATAGATGTAGGTAAGGTTTATCAAACAACTTAAAAGTCCTTGTGTTTGTTCTCTCTTTCTCTCATATTTTTATTTATTTATTGTTTGGATTTATATTTATCATTACTTAAAGAATTAACTTGAATTGAATTGTTTTATAATTTGAATAATCTTTAAAAACTCAATTCACCCCACCTCTTGGGTTACTCACTTAGAATTTTTAAAATTAATTCTTAAAATCAGAATCTAGAAGTTATTTATTCTCTACTTTTTAAAATTAACTGTAAGAAGAATTGATTTTTGACAAAAGTGATTTTGAATTTTTTTACCAAACACTAAAATTAACTTTTAAATTCTCAAAATCACTTTTAATCCTTCAAAAAATAATCTCAAATGGCTCTTAATCTTGCTAAAATATATCCAACTTATTTATAACATTCACAATTAAATAAATTAGTTAATTATATTTCTTAATCATATAACTTATTTTCCAAAATTAATTATATAATTATTAACCATATTAAAATACTTTAATTATTAACCAAATGGGCTCATTACTGACAACATAATTATAGGGTATGAGTGTCTTCATAAAATCAGGCATAGTAAGGGGAACAAAAATGGTTTGGTGGCTCTTAAACTTGATATCAGTAAGGCTTATGATAGAGTAGAATGGAGTTTCTTGCAGAATACCATGCATAAGTTAGGCTTCTCTCCAAAGTGGATTAATTTGATTATGAGATGTATTTCCACCGCATCTTTTTCAGTCTTGATTAACGGTGTTGCCAAGGGTCTTATTTTACCTCAACGGGGCCTTAGACAAGGCTGCCCTTTATCTCCTTACCTCTTTATTATATGTGCAGAGGCTTTTTCCAATCTTTTAACCCAGGCTGAAGCAAACCAGAGCATCCGTGGGCTGAGATTCAGTTCAGAGCAAACAATCACACATCTTTTCTTTGCGGATGACAGCTTAATCTTCACTAAGGCCTCAACAAGGGACTGTATAAACCTGAAAGCTCTTTTTGACTGTTATGCTACTGCATCTGGCCAAATCTTCAATTACGAAAAGTCATCTATGTTCTTTTCAGGCAATGTACAGATTGATCAGATCTCCACCATCAAAAATATTTTCCAACTAAATGTCGTTGCTCGACATGAAAGATATCTTGGCTTGCCATCTATGGTGGGCAGAAAAAAGAGGAGCTTTTTCAATGACATTAAGCTGAGAATTCTTAGCAAAATCTCTAGCTGGCAAAATAAATGCTTTTCAAGTGGAGGGAAAGAGATTCTTATTAAAGCAGTGGCCCAAGCTGTGCTTGCTTTTGCAATGAGTGTTTTCAAAATTCCAGTTGGTTTGTGTGAAGACATTCAAAAAGCCATTGCTAAATTCTGCTGGGGTTCCAAAGGAGATAATAGGTCAATTCACTGGGCCAAGTGGGAAAGAATATGTCAAGCGAAAAGAAGAGGTAAAGAATATGTCAAGCGAAAAGAAGAGGTGGACTGGGTTTCAGAGACTTATCAAGCTTTAACCAAGCTCTCGTGGCAAAGCAGGGGTGGAGAATCCTGCAATCTCCAGGTTCACTTGTGGCAAAAATTTTGAAAGCTAGGTATTTTAAAGAGTCAGACTTCCTCAATGCAAAAATTGGCCACAATCCATCCTACATATGGAGAAGTATTATGTGGGGAAGGCAAGTCATTCTTAAGGGGAGTAGATGGAGAATCGGCAATGGAGAAGCTGTAAAGATCTACAGAAGTAACTGGATACAACGGCCTGAAACTTTTAGAATAATATCCCCACCAACATTGCCAATTAACTCTACAGTATCTTACTTGATAGATAGAGAAAATAAATGGAAAGAGGAAGAGATAATCTGACATTTAGAATAGAAGATGCGAAATGATCATGAAAACTCCTCTCCCAAGAACCCCAAAAGCAGATCAGATCCTATGGCATTATGATAAAGCAGGAAACTACTCAGTGAAGAGTGGCCATAAAGTAGCTCTTAGATTAAAGTTCCCAGATTCCCCTGGCAACTCAAAGAACCCTCAATCATCATGGAATGTGATATGGCGGCTAGACTTACCAGAAAAAGTGAAGATTTTTATGTGGAGAGCGTTGAAGAATTTACTACCTACAGCTGGAAATTTATGGAAGAAAAAAATTCTTCAAGATCCATGGTGTCAAAGATGTAGAAGAAATGAAGAATCAGTTAATCATGCCCTCCTTAGTTGCAAGTCATCAAAAAGGATGTGGAGATATTCAAAGTTTAGTCATGAGGTTGACATCCTTGCATCACAAGATTTAATGAGTGGACTACAACAGCTAGTAGAGTTGAAATGTAAGACTGATCTAGAACTGATAGTTGCTTTATGTTGGGCAGCATGGCAATCAAGGAACCTTCAACTCTTTGAAAATAAAAAAGAAGAATCCCAGATAGTAGTTGCTAGAGCGGAAGCCATGGTGGAGTCACACAAAATGATTAAAATGTCTTTTATGCAGCAAAGGCTAAGTCAAATGCCAGAAAATCTTGGGAAATGGAGCCCCCCTCCAGAAGGATGGATCAAAATCAATGTAGATGCAGCAGTGAGAGCAGAGCAGCAAATTATTGGCCTGGGGTTTGTTCTTCGAAACTCAAATGGGGAAGTTATAGCAGCGGAAATGAAGAGGTCAAAATTCACTGGTGATGTTGCTTATGTAAAGGCTGAAGCAGTCCTCTAGGGTATAGAAAATACAGAGTCCATTGCTCAAAATTCTTTGATAATAGAATCCGACTCTCTGGAGATAGTTAACTTATGCCTGGGGAAAAAAGGCAGCAGAAAAAAAATCTTTTGGATAATTTCCGAGATTCAACATGTGATAAGTAAATTGATAAATGTTAAGGTGCAGCACACGAAAAGAACTTGTAATTCTTTAGCTCATACTATAGCTCAATTAGCTCTTGACAAAGTAGAGCCTGAAGTATGGGTAGATCATTACCCAACTCAACTGATGTACCTTTTTTCTAATCTTTTAAAAAAAAAAAAGTCGTGCACTCACCAAAAAGTCAATGTCAGTCGACGGACCTTTGTGCACAAGAATGAAATAAGAAGAAACGCAGTGTCAACTTTTGAAAACATTTGGTTAATTTGATTTTGAAGAAAACAAGGGGGACTGCATGGTCATAATCCCAAATATTTATATACATTAAGCCTGTACATACTTTAATCGGACGGTTCATGTATTTGATATATCAGTAGCCATAAAACCCTTAAGTTCATACATCATCGAATCCCCTCCTTTTGGCGGGCAACAGTTCACTCGATAGTGCTCTGCAAAAGTCCATGTAAGTGATTGTCTGAATGTTTTTTGCTTTTAATTCCTACATTTATTCAACAAATTTTTTTGTTTTATTTATTGTTTCTTTTGAACTATTTTATTTTTGCAGTAATTTTGCTCATTTTTGTGGAATCACTGTGAAATGTAAATGAAAAAGGGTTTTTCATATTTTTAAAATAATTTATCTCAATTTCTTATTGTGAAATTTGATTTCCTTTCTGGCATTAACAAGTAGGAAGAATCAAACGCACTTGAAATTCTCTCTCTTTTGTGCTGAATTTTTGAAATTATAATTGAAGTTGTATCTCTTTGGCGCTGAACTTTGAAATTAGAATTGCAAGTGAGGGGAAAAAGATTTAAAATACTTATTTTAGTTCGTTTGCTTTCTGATGAATGAAAATAACGGGTCAATTTGGGGCTCTTTTGTTGTTTTTGCTAACTCATTTGGTAGCAACAATGTATTAGGCTTTTGCTTATTATCTTGCATTTGCCGTTCCTTGTCATGATTGATCCACTACATGATTGTGAATTTAAGAGATTGGTACATACATTCCATGATTTTTCAAGTGTCTCTCTCTGGATATCTAATTTTGGCTTTAAACTATATGTAAATTAATGGAGGTATACAGGCTTTGTCTGCCTTTAAAGTTATGAGGGGTTTGATTGTATTGACCTTTTTTATTTTAAGAATTTTTTTTTTTGAACAAAACAAAGTTAAATTGTTCACCCTTGTATTTTTGCTTTTGTAGTTGCTGGAAGCCTATTTGTAAAGCTTCTTCCTCTTTCTTTGTCTTTCACTGCCTTTCTATTGCTTCTTCTTGGTTTTAGAGAGGAAGATAAACATTTGTTTTACCGATTACTCAGAAATCCCACGGCTATGGTTTCTGAGAGGAAGATAAACCTTTTTTTTTACCAAATACTCAGAAATCCCATGGCTATACTATGTTCACTGAGTTCTAAACTGGGGAATACTGCCAGATCCTACTAAAGGATTGAATCCAGGGGAACTTTACCAGTCAACTAACACCATTGGTTTTGGTGCTGATATTTACTGTAACTTTTATGCTTTTCTTATTATCTGCGGTCTGATTTTGGAATTTCAGGTTATTGCAATCTCATTGTGCCATGCCATGGTCCAATTGCTTAGATTAATGGCATATCAGCAATCTTTGAATCTTCGCATCCATTCCTTCTGGAGAAGTTTAAATTGCTTTAGAACAGATTTGTCAAAAAGTGGAAGCAGCTTGAATAATATCAAGAGATTTGATCTAGCTCATCTTTCATCGTCGCAGTCCACAAAGGTAACTTTTGAAAGTATATATTGAACAAAATTCATAAACCTTGGAAGAGTTCTTGCTAGTGTTATGAGCCTTCTTTAGTTCTTTTTAATGTTTTAAACAGGAATAGGAAGTTGCTTCATTGTAGTTCTCTGTTGCTATATGATTTATTTAGAAAATTGATTTATGTAGAAAATTGTATCTGTCTTGTTTCATGTTAAAATTAAAATTTTTACATGTGATATGTGTGCCTCATTTAGTCTAGACATGTTAGAAGATGTTTGATGGTTGTTCAGTGTTCAGTTTAAGCTGTAAATATATACACTTTGTGATTCTTAAAGTTTTTCCAAAGTTTTCTGCACATCTTGTTCATTCACTCTTTTTTTCTTTTAATTAATAGTTGTTTCTGTAATTTCTTCTAAAAAAAGAAAGAAAGATTTTTAAAATTTTTATTTTTCCCCTTTTTCTGAGGAGGCAACTAGCATGCAGCTATTGATTGATATGTTCTCGGACTTTGTTTTTCTTTCCTAGGGCTACTGCAGTCTATCTAATAATTTGAGTACAAATGTTCGTGGAGTTGGCCATGCAAATTTTCACAGTATAGTTACTTCTAAAAGTGAACAAACATTATCCGTAGAAGCACTTGATCCAGTGAAGTTTGAAGAAAGTGCAGTAAATCCAAAACCCTCAAATGGTAGAGTAATGCTTATTGATGGCACTTCAATCATTTATAGAGCTTACTACAAGATTCTGGGTATGTGAAACCATTCTTGATTTGATTTATACCAAATGGTTTATTGATTTTGAAATTGAAGGTTTCCTCAATTTTCTTTTCTTTATTCTTCTTTTTCTTTTTGGTGTTACTTGTACGGTTGAATTCGTGTACACAATATTGATCTGTGGTTTGTATTTCATCTGAACTTGCCGTTTCTAAATCCATCCTGTTCTATTAAGGCATCTTATGGTTTGGATTGCATGACTTGGTTATCAATAAATTGAAAATCATAGAATCTGAATCTTGTTTTTTCCTGTTTTAATTATTAAACTGAAAGCAAGCAACATGTTATTCAACAAACTCAACTCATTTTTTTTCCTTTTTGGGTTAAGATTCTACAACTCACAACATGCTTTGTTGTAATTTTTTTTTTGGTAAAAGTTATGAGAACATTTTTGGTGGAGCATGTTGTTCATGAATTTGAATCATAAATGTAGTTGGCTTGATAGAAGGTGCCAACTGCCAAGCGTATTAGTTCATCCTTAGTGGAAATAGGATGGTGGCTGTGTCACTAATGCCTATGAGTTGTATGAGGGCCTGATAGTTGTGGAGTGATGGCGAGGTAGAGAAGTTTTGACAGATAAAAGATGTGATGAATTAAGCAGGGGAGTATGATGATTATGTTGTAAATTGAAAAATCTGTTCTTTGCTGTTGCGTTCATGAATAAGTTTCTTAAGGGTTTTGTGTTGTTTATTTGGTGCATATTATTTGACTTTGTAATCTTGTTAATCCTTCATGTTCTTTTACTAATATTTATACTTTGAAGTTTATGGAATATGGTAAAATAATTGCCCCTACTCATTATTTTTTCTTCTTCTGATTGAGAGCAGCAAAGTTGCATCATGGTCATCTGTCACATGCTGATGGCAATGGGGATTGGGTTCTAACTATATTTTCTGCTCTATCTCTTGTGAGTGATGTTTACTTTTAGAGGTTCATGGCAATGGGGATTGTTTCCCTTTATGAATAGGCTTTGGTAATTGCATAATCATTTTCTTTAGTTTGGAGAAATATATTCAGGCTTGAAATTCCAATGCTATGCTGATAGCTAATTTTCTAATATAGTATCATGAACCTAGATCACATGGATTGTTGATAAACTGATATGCAACTGTAGGTGTTTGTTACATTTTGACTAGAATTATCCAGGAAATCTCTTGACGATATCTTTTCTATGTATTCATGCTGCTTATAAATCTTGATTAGTATTTAATGTAAAATTCAATTTGCTTTAGTGAAACTCTGCTGTATGAAAGGCCTTAAATTTTACACTTTCCAAATTTAGTTCAAGTTTCTCGTGTCTAAGGTTATTTTTGCTTGTTCGTTCACTTGCAGATTATTGATGTTTTGGAGTTTATCCCTTCACATGTGGCGGTATGTTTTTCTTTTCCGTCTTGTATGTCTGTGTTTCATGTTTCTATTTAAACTTTAGGTTATGTTTATGTTTTAAACATGCATCATCAGAATCGCATGTCCACTTCTGAGTGGTTTTGCAATGTAGAAGATTTTGTTCCAGTTAAGGTGTGCTCAAACTAAAACAATCTCTTGGTATTCCTAGTGCTTAATAGAGATTAGTGGTGGATAAATAAGAAGATTAAAGATTTTTTTTACCAAAACAAAGCATTCAATAGGTGTAACTTTGTTATTTTTTTGGAAACTCCTGCAGATTGTTTCAGGAATGTGCATGCACCTAGATTGCCCTAAAAGTTTCAAATACTTGCTTGATTATTGTTTGACATTATATGATTCTTCTATAAGTAAAAATATAAATAGCGGTTTATTGTATATGTTTGTTTATTACAAAAGCCGTAACTAGAATGCTTATGCCTGTATCTTTGCTTCCAAATTTTAGTTGTAATGTTTGACACCTTGCGTCCATACTAAAATATGTCACCTATCTCCTATAGATCATGGGTTTAGTTTGGCTTAGGACGTGCATAGATTTAAAATGCATACAAATAATGTAAGAGTGCATGGGAAAAAAAGTATTTTAAATGCTTTGGACTTTTAGGTGAAACTGCAGGCCTTTGTCTTTTTAAACAAATTCAGAAACAGATTAAAAAAACCATTTGGGATTGTATTTGGAAATAGAAAGTCATTCTTTATGAGTTGACGGTTTTGCTGTGTTATTTATATTATTTTTTTGTTATTGTATATTTGTAATTGTTTTTCTCATTTTTTAATTGGAGTTCTTATTAGTTTATTGTTCCTTTTTTCTCCTTTCAGGTGGTGTTCGATCATGATGGTGAGCTAAAAATTTTGGGACATCTTCTATCTAATTCTTGGTTTTGTCAATTTTTAGGCCTGTTTAATTCCGTCAAATGCATTATGTTTGGTCAGTATAAGCTGGTTTACATTCTATTTTAAATTCTATTTGTCTTTCAGAAGTAGTGTTTTTATACTTAAATGTTTTTGTGCCCAGCTGTCCTCGGATGTATTTTCTTAAACCTTTTCTGTCTGTTGTTGTCATATCAACCTAAATATTCTGATGAATTTATTTAGAATTTTTGTCCTGGTTTGGATCCTATGTAAAAAGTAAAAATCTCTTTAATTTGATAATT
The DNA here is from genome assembly GCA_025617385.1 of Murraya koenigii. NCBI lineage: Eukaryota > Viridiplantae > Streptophyta > Magnoliopsida > Sapindales > Rutaceae > Murraya > Murraya koenigii. Next base: position 36,505,137 of record CM046811.1, read on the forward strand.
AATTATTTAACATTGTTCAGAAACTTTTATAAACTTTTTTACTTAATAAAGTATAAATGACTAGAAAATCATACAGAGTAATTTTATTTAATTGTGAAAAAGAATTTGTGGTCTTCTTTAGCACAGGATGCTACTTCTTTGTTCCTCTTAACTCTTAATCTTCTCCTTTTCTAAAGATATAAATGGAAGTGAGGATTCATATCAAGTTGCCAAAGGAAAGAAATTTTCAATAGATCATGTCAGTTTAATGCTTTTGCTGGAGTTATCTGATCATCTTGATTGTCGTAGCTTCAGAAAGCTAGAGGTGTTTTGAGACGTCCCATCCTCATTTAGGCTTGCGCAACCTCTTCTTTGTTGGGCGGTTTATAATTTATTAATCTCTCTGGTTATGGTAATGAAATTGGTGAATTTGGAACTTCTGTTCCTGAATCACCTCATGGATTGGTTATGTCTCTATGACTTCAGGTGCTTCAGGCTTATACTTTTGGATAATGTGGTGAGCAAAGCAGTTCTTAATTGACTCTGGTTTGACAACCTATTCATCAGAGACTAATGAATAGAGGTTATTCATCAGACACTGATAAATTATGAACACTAATTGTAGAGAGTTCAGTGGACATATTTCACAATCAGCTTGAAGGAAGAGGTGTAACCCATACTCGAAGCTTGGGTCCCAACGTAATAGTTTGAAAAATCACTCTAGAACCCTTATGAAGTATAATCATTGAAATTTTTGAATGCACAATCTTGGTTTTAATCATAGCATTGATGTGTAGAAATTATGGCTGTCATTCTTTATTGTTAACTGAACATTTTTTTATTCTTGAATAGATTGTTAACTGAACATTGGGTGTTTCAAATTGTGTTTTTCTGTTAGTTATGGCATAAGTATATAATCTTATATGGGTGGAGTTGTGCTTTTTTCATATTGCTGTTGAATGGCACAATTACTTTTGAGGTGTTGTCTTATCTTATTGGATGCTAGGATGTACCATTTTGTAGGTCAGAGGAGAAATGACACTAGTTATGGGGTATTTTGGTTTGTGAACCTGTCTGTTGTTGAAAGCAAAATTTTGAAACAAGCCTTCTCTTTTCAGGATTTGCATTTGGTCATACATCTATTTCTTCAAAAGAAAATGTCATGGCAAAAGGTAATTCTTTTTTTTTTCTGGGTTTTTACTATTTTTTTTTTCTTTTCTTTGTTACAATGAATAAGTGGATAAGGTTGGGTAATCCCTGATAAGATGGGAAACCATATTCATAAGTAAAGAATTGAATGATAAATGGGTGAGTCATATGGGCTCTAACGGAGAGGCTTTCTATCATATAATAAAAGACATAATACACATATGACTGACATTACGTTGGACGTGCATGCCTTATATGGAGCTCGAGGTCAATTGTCAGTGTTTTTCAAGTTAAACATTCAGTTCAAAAGCTATTTAAATATCGTACATCTTATGCTTGGCAAATTTGAATATTTCAGTTAGTCTCTTGCTATAAAATTTTCCGTACTGTACACATTTGTTAATTAGGACTGAGGGTGCTTTTTTTTTTTAATATATTTTTTTTCAGTTTTACTCTTTAATGCTTATATTATGATGGTACCAGATTTTGAAACATTGGAAGCTTTTTTATTCTTCAATTCTGTTTGCAAGTAAATGATGCTATCCTTTTTTGATTAAGATGATCAGCTTAGAACTTGAATGGAAGACACGTGACTGAATTTCCTAGTAATATAAGCTATACATATGTCTTTCCAAGGCATTACATCATACCTTGGCATTTTAACCAACTTATAAAATTATGATGTTTGAGAAGATGCTATGAGAAATTGTATGCTGCTTTCTCCATGATGGCAGATTTCTCTACTGTAGCTTGCAAGAGTTTAGAAATTTTATTCCCTTAGAAAATCACTGGACAACTCATTATATTATCTCGACTAAGCATGTTTGACATGAAATGTTATGTCTGTAGTGTGAATTTGGTGGGTATGGAAAAATTCTCCAAAACTTGAGCTCATATTTTATAGAGACAAATGTATTTTTTAATCATTATTCCTCAAAAGAAACATGCTTTAATTGTGTGAAAGAAATGTCCAACAATTGATTTAAGTTACTTTTTAGCATAATAAATATATAAATCTGTAGTTCATATGCTTAAGATCCCTGAAAAATTGGTAGGGTGCATCGTGCCTCATAGAGATCCAAGTGATGCTACTTGTTTTGGTTGCACTGATATGTATCTTGAGCTATTTAGATCAGGGATTGTACTATACCAAACATGCTTGATGGCTGGGTCTGGTATTGAAAATACTCAGCATCCTATGGAGTCACTGGATGTCTTTTGTTTTCTCTGAGTCTGCTGAACCTTCAGTTTTACTTTTCTGCTAAAAATTTCTTCTCTGGAAATATGCTAGTTCTCCTCTAAAGTCACTTCCGTTGGCAAAGAATGAAGGTTGATCGTAACATTTCCATATTGCTGATATTTCCTTTGTTCTGCGGACTTGTCTCTGTCATTTTGGCAGCAAGTTACAGTATATGGCTGTCATATCCTGCATGCTGGTGAATATTTCTATAAAATTGCACTCTTTACAAGTCATGTCAGCTGGAACAAGTCCCTTGATCATGCATTGGTTTCTCCAGGCCTTCACAAAGGAATTCATAGAAGGTCTTCACTTTGGTACTATAATTGTGAAAACCCACAATATTAAACTTTACATAAATTCTTTTTTTATTTTACTTCTCTTAACGATTATACTTGTCTGAAGCTGCACATCTGCCTTATCTCTTTCACTAACTCAGTAGGCTATATTATCTTTTACAGCCTTGACCTTTTGTCTTATTTCCTGTTTGTCTGTTGGTTTGTCTTCTCCTTCTATTAGTTCATTTTGAATTTAATTATAGTTTATTATTGACTATATATATATATATATATATATATATATATATGTTAAATTTATGATCTTTATGTTTTTGGGTATGTAATATTGTACAAATTTGATTACTCTTTTCCATAGTAATATGCATGTCTGATAATAGATAAACTTAATCTTTTTGAAGGCATGAATTTTCGTCATACGCTATACCCTTCATACAAGAACAATCGCCCCCCTACACCTGATACTATAGTCCAGGGGCTTCAATATTTGAAAGCATCCATCAAGGCTATGTCCATTAAGGTGATTGAGGTAAATATCGAGTATGAAGATGCTTATGGTTGGTTGACCCTGATAGTCTTTGGAACCTAGTCATGAGAGCTTACTCAAAGGCAGGTACCTGGTGTGGAAGCTGACGATGTGATTGGGACATTGGCTGTGAGGAGTGTTGATGATGGGTTCAAGGTAATTAACTCTGCTCCTAATTGTTAAAAAATGCTCATGTTCCTACCTCAACTAATTTGGATGCACTAGAAGATTGATAATTTGTTGAAAAATATTTTCTTCCACCCAAAAAAAAAATAAAGAAAAAGGTAACTTGATTTGTTTTTGCTTTTATTTCTTTGTACCCTTAATCTGAACATTCCTTCCCCTTCCCTCTTCTGGGGAGAAAACTTTCATGTAATGTTACTGGATTAATATTTAACCAAGAGGTCAGAGGTTTGAAACCCTGTGATGCCACCTTGTTGAGATTTATTTTCCCCCCAGTCTTCCTGTCCATTAAAAGTTGTAGGGTTGTCTGAAATTCTCCCTAGTTAGGTTTTTGGTACTTGCATGAAGAAATTTTTGGGTTATTAAAAAAGAAAAAAAGGGCAATAATTTTTAGAAGTTTTGTGCAATTGGAGTGGTAAAAAGGAAACTGTATTGCAGAAGTCTGGTAGCTTGGCAAGTTTTTGGGTTTTTTGGTCAGAAAGAAAGGATAGAATTTTTTAGGAAGCTAGGGAGGAGGTCCAGAAGGATGCCTTTTTGTTTTCTCCCAAAAAAAAAAAAAAAACACAGAGAGAGAGTTTCTTGTTTCTTTGAAAAGAAGCATTTTTCTAAATTGAGAAGGGTCATCACACTACCATATTTCCTACTGTATTTTGTAAGGCATCTGACTGTTGTATGTTTGTAATTTATTTTTCTCTCTGTCAAAGAGGCATAATTTTCTTGAGAACAAATGAGAGCCATCATAATATGATTAGAGCTTTCCTCCTGTATATTCTTCTCCGAAACCCCCACGCTTAACGTTTTCTCTTGATTTAATTTTTCTTCTGACAGGTCCGAGTTGTCTCCCCAGATAAAGACTTCTTTCAGATTCTCTCACCTTCATTACGACTTCTGCGAATTGCACCCCGTGGATTTGAGTTAGTAGAAATCTTCTACAACTTTGCATCAATTATTTAAAAGTTTGAAGTATTAAGTAATGAATAAGCCTTTCTATTTCTGTTATATGTTTTCCTTTTTCACTGTGTTTATGAATACGTTTTGCTTTTTCCTTTTTTTTTTTTTGCTTATAAAAATAATTTCTCAAATCATGTAATTTCTCAATCATATTAACGTTGCGTGCATAAAAATTACTGTGATAAACCTCTGTATTCCAAATTGCATCTCCTGCTAGGTTCAGTTAAGGAATCATGATGATGTGTCATTAAATCTTTTAGCTCAGAATCTTTACTAGTAATAAAAATTTTAGTATATCTCACATCTAAGTAGCGTTCTTTCGACTTAAAACTAACCAGTATTCTAAACCACCATCATGATTATCATCTTTTTGAAAATAATTTTAGTATATCCAGCATCTTGCATTGTTTTATTGACATCTACGTAGCATCTTTTGGACTTAAAACTAACCAGTATTGTAAACCATCATCATCATAATCATCTTTTTTATTTTCAAATTTTGTAGTTGTAAACTTTGTGCTTCTGAGAAGTTGTCTGCTGTTATGTCTGAGCATAAAAGATTATTGTTTGGAAAAGTTGCCTTTGAGGATTAGTGATTTAGAATGTGAAACAATATTTTGTTTTTTGTCTTTCTTTCCTTTTGTGCTTTTTCTGTAGAAGTTTCTTAGTTGTTTTTGCTGTCTGCTTCGTAACAAAATTTGGTTTTTCTTTTAAATAATATCTCTATCTGTATCTTAATGTGCCTTTATCTATACACACACACACACATATATACATGTATATTCCTCTTATCTAATCTGGGTTTGTTGTTTATGGATTTGGTTGCTCAGCATGGCTTCATTTGGGATGGAGGATTTTGCTAAAAAGTATGGAGAACTGAAACCTTCGCAGTTCGTTGATGTGATTTCTCTTGTGGGTGACAAAGCTGATAATATTCCAGGTACTACTCTATTATGTTGTTGGAGTAATTTACTGCATGAAGTCCGCTTCATTTGATATTTGCAATTTACATTAAGTTTGATTGTTCAGTTGCTCATGCGTTATTCATGAGTTCAAAATGATGAGTTAGGCAATGCTATTTGCGACAAGTAGACTACAACATGTTTTTGTCCACCAATTTTGGTCTGGCATTAACGTCTTATTTCAGTAAATTGCTATTTCTCTATATATGATGCAGTTTTCTAAGTTCACCATAATCATCTTTTACAGAAAAAATATGTAGCTTGTTTTGTGAAATTATTCATGAAACACTGAATCCTAGAATTTGCTTGCATCTACAAATTTGAACAAAGGAATAATAATTCACCTCGTGTCTTATATTTGAACTCGAGTGCTTTAGTCAATTTTACTTTTTATATTTCTTGTCTTTCCCCTCGTTTTCTTCAAAATGGATGTATGTAGTCTATATGTTCTTTGATACGGCTTAATAGTTATTTGAAGTGGAGAAAGTAGTTTACTAAAGACAACCTTCTGGAAGGAGGTGAGAAAATAAAAATATTCAAGGCATGATTAAAGCAAAAAATCCTAAAGCCATAAGAAAGCACTGCTGCAGCGTGAAGTCCTTGAGAGTTATATAATTTTTTGTCCTTCATATTCCTTTCTGAAACAAATATTTTGATAGACCAAGCTTTTCAACTTCTTCTGATATCTTGAAGTGCTTCTTAATTATCTCTAAAGCTTGAATATTTCCAAATTTAAGATATGATCACATTCAGGCACTGTTTGGGTTTAGGAACAAGTGAGGGAAGGAAACAATTGCTTTGGATTGCTTCAGAAAGGAAGCAAATTTTAATATGCTAATAATTAACTTCTTTTTTTTCACTCATATATTTCAAGATCCAAACAAGTCTTCAATTCTATTGATTGATGCATTATTACTTTATAAGTGCAGGAGTTGAAGGGGTTGGAGATGTTCGTGCAGTGCAACTGATTACTAAATTTGGTATGTTGGTATGTAATGTAGAATGTTTTTTTCTAGAAAGCAAGGTATATATATAGCTGCATTCTTTATATCAAACACTGGTGCAAAATTTCAATCAACATCTGAAATTTGAGTTTCAATGCACTCCTAGAGCATGGTTTAATTTTATTTTATTTCTCTTTTTTGTCTTACTGCTAGAGTGGATAATATAATAATTTACTTTCTTCTATTTAGGGTAGTAAATCTTTCTAGAAAAGAAAGGAGTAGTATTAGGTACATTGGAAAGTTTAGACCCTAGCATATCCTTGAATCGAACAGTACAACACAAGTGTATTGGTTCTAAGGTAGCCCTTTGATAGAAATTTGGGTAATCTTATTGACTACAGATTATAGAATTACCTCTTTAGTTGAGCATATCAGTGCCAAATTTGTTTTTTATTTAACTCTTTTGCCAGTCCCTGAAATTATTTTTCTTGATATCCTGACTTGCTCATACTTTTGTGTGTAGGAACATTGGAGAATTTGTTGCAATGTGTTGATCAAGTTGAGGAGGAACGCACAAGAAAGGTAGCATTAACTAGTTATAACATTAATCAGGATTTTATATATTTATTTATTTATTCATTTTCTTCTTTTTTTAGCGAGTGGGGTGAATTGGGTCATTAGATGATGCGGTTAGGATTCTTGTTGGATAAAAAGATACCTCCAAAGACAAACAGACATTTACTGATTATGCAGTATTTAAAATTTAAACCCAAAAGGCAGTTTTAACGCATTGGCTTTAAGTCGGTTCTGATTCAGCTTGATATTTGCTGCTTTTGCTTGATTAAAATTTTAAATGATCCTGATGGAATACAATTAAAATGGTTGATATATATATATTTTTTAATCCTCATCTCTCTTTCACTTACCCTTATGATGTTTTATGATCACAATTTATAGTAAAATCATGGTTCAAACCTTTTGTTCCTTTATCTCATGCAGGCGTTGGTAACTTTTGCTGATCAAGCTGTTCTAAGCAAGAACTTGGTAATTATTATTGCTTGTTCTTCCACCCGTTATCTTAATTAAATATGATCATTTTAATTTCTCTATTAATCTCATCATATTTTTTAAATTTTACTTAATGTAATTCATAAGTTAATGTTATACAACAATGTTGTTTCCTAACAGTACATAGCGTTCTATCTGTTGCCGAAAATGCTACCTTCCACATCACCTATTCAACTCAACCTTGATGGTTTCTACTTATACTTGATGCTGGAAATTTTTACCAGCAAGAAGTTACTATTTTTACAATATGAACTCTCTTGAGTTATGTTGCGTTACATTCTGGATGAGAGTTATTGCCAACTTCATTATTTGGATTGCCTTTAACATATATTGTACCAGCTTTATTATGATATTTAGAATTTATATTATGGCAGGCATTGCTACGCTGTGATCTTCCATTCTACATGGTGCCATTTACTACTGGAGATATTGCATTTAAAAAACCAGAGGTTTGTACTAATCACTCTTAAGGATGTTAGTTATTTAGTCACTGTACAGACATGTTTACTAATTGCATGTTAAAGCTTTTTGCCATTTTAACTAGCAGTCTTGAGTCCTGTCTGAATTATGGTGTTTTATGGTTTTCTTAAATCAGTTTTGTGGAGCCAGATGGACATTACATGTTACATATGCACTAGGCTACCAAAGCCAATCTCCTGAAGTCTAGCACTGCCGTAATTTTGGAAAGAGTGTCTAGTTATCTATTATAAGTTTTATACACACACATATATACATACATTTTGCACACTCATGCGGTCAATGAAATCATCTTTTAGCTGAAGATTGATTTGAGCTCATGCATTTCACTATTACACGTTTACAGCATCTTATAAAATTTGGAAGGTTCCTATGGCATTTAAAGTTGTAATGCGCTTAAATTTCAGAAGCTCTTACTACCTTTGTACTAGTTATCTCATTGGTTCTTGGCATTTGCTATGTTTTTAACAAAAATGACAATGGATTGGATAATGTTTCCTCAGTCCATTGAAACTCCTTGACTTCTTGCATAGTATCAGAAATTTTGCATTTTTAAGAAATCTGGTTTTAAGAGTAGATTACAAAGATCATGCGAATCCTTTTTGAGCTGAAAGTAAATCTGGACTGGTACAGGATAATGGGGAGAAATTCAGAAGCCTGTTGACTGCCTTAAGTGCTTATGCAGAAGGGTTTTCAGCGGATCCAATAATAAGAAGAGCCATATATTTGTGGAAGAAACTTGAAGCTCGGCGTTGAATTTGGCTTACACTCTCATATACTCAATAAGCTGCCTAACCTTGTTTGAGAACCCAAGTTAGCAGACGCTGAAGCGGAGAGTACAGTACAATGTGTATATTTGTTGATTATAATGCTCATAATGTAGGTGACACACAAGTTCTCATCTATAATCATGTCCAAACATTTTTTCTTTTGAACAATGTCGAAAGCAGGGGCTGCGAACTACGATAATCTTTTGGCATGAAATGTGAAAATTCAATCTTTTTTTTCTCTTCCCTTTCTGTCTCTTTTTTCATTCCAATATCATCATAAACTAGGCATTCCTAGAATCTAGGAACTTAAAATGTATTCTTCGGATAATCAATGACGCCCAAATGTAATGACCGGGTATTTAAGATGCTAATTGTAAACCCCAAGTATGCCAAAAAAAAATTGGGACATGAAATTGTAAATTAGGGACTTTTTTTTTTTTTTTAAAGAGAATGTAATTTAGGAACTTGAGGTGCCAATGTGTAATTTCGTATTAAAAAAGGGCGCATACATGATACATGTTACCTGGTGGGTTTGTTTGTTTGTTTTTTATTTTACCTAAGTTATGGGCCAAAATCGTGGCCTTTAGAGAAAGTTTTGAATATATATTATTTTCAACACAAATTATTACCACGTCCACGTGCGTGTTAATTTAATATTTTGCGATCACATATTGAATTAAACAAATGAGTAAAGGTAGAGCGCATACCAAAGCATGAAATTTCCATCAATACTGTCATAGTGTCATTACAAAAGCATTTAGTGCGCATTAATTCTGTCATGCTATGTTAATAATAATAATAATGATAATAACCCTTTATTAGATGGAGCTAGATCAAAATATATAGAGGCAATCATCAAATTCTGTAAGTGTTGAATACTTGCTTTTTGGCTTCAAAATGAAAAACGAATTCCATATTGATATTGATGTGGGTGGTGCCATTATGATCAGTCTTGTGGTAGTAGTTCTACTTGGTCTCATCTTGTGGTTTTTTCTGAGGAAGAAAAATAGTGGATCGCCAACTTGACATGAGATGTATTGGATGAAGACTTGAATTATTATTTTAAAGTTCTTGATGAGATGAATAAATTTAATATTTTTAAATTTTTAGGTATGTGGTATTTTCACTAAAATCTGTTGGGTTCAGTTTTTTTTCTTTTTGTATTTTTATTAATTTCTTTTTAATATAATAAAATCCATTGATATATATAAGTAAAATAGTAAACGAAACAAAAAAAAAAAAGGCTGAAATTAAGTTGAGCAACTTTTTTTCCTCTTTAATAGCAAAGAATGTTGAAGGGCTTTAAACATGAGAGAGGAAATTAACAAATTTTGACAAAAGACAATGGATTTTGATCATTTTTTTTTTCTATGAACATTATGTGAAATCTTCTTAACAATTCTTTGTGCGTGTATTTTATATTTAATTATTTATCAGTTTTGCGACTCTAAAGATAATGGAAGGAGTAAAGTTGATGAGCTTGGCAGCTTCCCACCATATGTCACAGAATTGCATGCGTAATGAATCCAAGCCCAGGACATCTATAATTAGCATAATTTGGAAATGATTGATTGGCAGTAATGATTTATCAATCAGTTACTTTTCTAATCAACAAAGATTTATTAAGCAATCAATTATACGTTGATTATTTAGATAAACTTGTGGGTATAACAAATAGGCTACGGCATAGCATATCAAACAAAATAATATGCATAAGAAATGCACAAAAACAAAATAATATGCATAAGAAATGCACAAACATGCATCAAAACAGAATAAATCAATTAAATTCTTGATAGTTTCCAGAATAATCTGTTTTGTAATTATTTTTATGTGGAAAAAAATTATTGGAAATTAAACAAGAGATTAGACATGTTGATTAGATTGTTCTGCGCATTCTAGGCACAGTTCGTGTTCACCGTGCGATCAATCTTTAATGGTCGCCTTCTTGTTGGTGGAAAAAAAAAATTGCAGAGCATTTTATATTTTAAGACCCTCTTACTAATTTTGCCAATTGGATAACTAATTTGCAATGATCTCTTAGAATATGTCTGAAATTAAAGTGTTGTACCTTAAAAGTTATTATTTTTATAAAAAAAATTATAATTATAAAATAAAAGTTAATTATATGTAGTAAATATAATTTTGACAAAATTATTAAGGACATAATAAATTTTGTATCATACAAGTAAAAAATCATATTAACATAGCTTCTAAGCTACAGCAGCTAGTGTTTACCAAACACTTTAATACTGTAACTTAAAAACTACAAATGTCCAACCTCAATCTCAAACATGTCCTTATACAAAAAATTTGTGGTTATGTAGTAATTGGTGATTAATAAATAAAAAGAATAAAGAAGTTAAATCATATATAACTATTATTAAATAAATATGACATAAGATCCTTAAAAGTTTAAGAGGATCCTCCTTATGCTAAATTCCACCATAAAAATAAAGACATAACTATTAACCCATTAGAACAAAATTATATCAGAAAAATATGAGAGGTTTGAAAGATTGAAAAGCTTGGTACTGACAAGAGGGCAGGAGCCATAATGCAATAATATTTCTTTCCAACCGGATAAGTCCAGGAGTAATAATATTACTGATGAAATTAATTTGATTTTAATATCTTTAATTTTGTATTTTTAATTAAACACATGTTTTAAGAAAAATTTGATATTTACTTTGATTAACCATGAATCCAAATTTAGAAACTTGTTGTGGAACTTGTATATGTTGCTAAAAACCATATTCAAGTCCTGCAAGTTACTTCCTTCTCCTCGTATTAAGATTTGCTTGAGTTTATTGAGTACACACACAAGAAATTGAGAGAGAAAAGTGGAAGAGAGGTTCATTGTACTTGTGTCCCAGATTTATTAATAGCCCAGTTTATCAATAGTCGACTCCCAATAAGATGAAGTTATTTAAATACTGTGGCTGAGTGCAGGGATATCTCATGTGTTAGTATAAAATTATTAATCTCATTATGAGCTATAATTAATACAATTAAATATTATATTTGTTCATAATATATTACTATATAGAGTATGATAAAATCAGATTTAATAACATAATATTTGATTACTTAATAAATAAATCTCTTAAAATTGCTCCTTAATATTTGACATTAGTCACGTATTAATCTAATAAAACAGAAAATAATTAAAATAATTTATACTAATCTATAATATGGAAAAGATAAATCCTAATAATAACATCTTCCATTTTGTTGGCAATACATGCAACTAATGTTCAAAATTTCCTTTTGTGGTTTCTTTTCCAAAAGGGTATCCTATCGACAGCACAATCACTAAAAAAAAATCCAAGTGAATAAGAACTGGACAATAAACACATAGTAGGCCCAGAAGTAAACACTATATTTGTTGATTAGTCAAGTTTCACATAGCATGAAAGCACATTGACCTTTCCACATTTTCTGAGAACAGTTTTTTCACTATATAGCAATTAACATGCAAATTAATTAACAGAGATTCACAGAAAAAGAAGTTAATCATGATTTTGATTTTCTCGGTCTATATTCTACCGGCTTATTTATTACGATATGTAGAATTTATTTAGAATTCATATTATGGCAGGGATGTATTGAGGTATTTTACAAACCATAGGAAACTAAGTTATGTAATAGGCTATATTAAACAAGGAAAACCAACTACCTCGGATGCATGACTTGCGCAAGACTTTGGCGGAAAACAAATATGACTAAAACAAAACTTCCTCATTAGGGTTTTATTAATTCCTTGTTAAGCTCTAATTCCTCTCGTTTTAAATAAACACCATTTAGCTTAAGAGAGGAGCGGCATAATCATGGCAACTTCACAGCCAAGACGACCACCAACAAGAGAAACCATAGAAGGAAAAAAAGCTTTCACATGCGAAATATGCACAGAGCCAACACCTAAAATCAAGAAATTCAAGAACAAAGGTGTCTGCACACACCCCATATGTCAAGACTGCATAGCGAAATACACCGAAACGAAGATCGAGGACGACGAGACAGCAAGAATCAAATGCCCTAGATTAGAATGTGAACAACTTTTAGAGCCTGTTTCTTGCAGGGATATTATCAAACCAAGTGCTTTCTCAAAATGGTGTGATCTTCTCTTTGAAGATTATCTTTTAGGGTTTGATAAGAGCTTTTGCCCTAACAAGAGTTGCATGGCTTTGGTGGTGAACGAGTGCCGCAGAAACCACTATAGACAGAAGAAATCTAAGTGTCCACAGTGTCGTCAATATTTTTGTTTTCAGTGTAAGTTGGCTTGGCACGACGAGCACTACGAATGTGAAGAAAGTAAAAATATTAAGGATCCGAATGATAGTTTACATGGGAAACTTGCGGAGAAGATGAGATGGGCTAAGTGTCCTAGGTGTGGCCACTGTGTTAACGTTAACCCCAAGGAACAGTCTCATACTATTGATTGCAGGTTCTAAATTTTATTTATTTCCCCGTTGCCAATCTTTGATTCAACATTTTTATTCTTCTTAATATTTGAACACAAAAAAGCATTATAATATAAGATATGAAATCGATTCATTTTTGCAATAATTTATTATTTATTAATTTCTTTTTCAGATGCAAGGCTCGATTTTGTTATGATTGCGGGGTAGAAGTTCCTTGCGAGTGCAACCGAGATTATCTCCTAAGTATATTCACAGCATTTTTGTTGTTTTTTTTACTCCTTTGGTTTTTATGTCTGCTGGCACATTTACCTGCGGCTAAATAATTTCTTCCTGAAACTGTACACGATTATGCAAACATAATAAAAACGAATTACATTTTGTTATGGGATTTTATTTTATTTTACTTTTAATTCATTTTGAAGTCATTTTATATATTTGTCAATGAGATTCCCTCGTCAATGTCATGCTATTTTTCTAATGTATAGAAATTCATCATTCAAATAGGAATGGCCCGTGTATGGAAATTGCTGTTTTTAGAATGGACATGATTTTTTTTTTTTAAAGTTCCTTTTGGTCTAATTTTTTTTTTTAAAGTTCCTTTTGTTTTAACTTTTTAAATAGAGTTTATTTAAGTAGATTTTTTACCTAAAAAATTTTAGTTGTTTAGTTATCAATGAGTTCATTTATTAAAAATTATAAAATTACTTTAATATGTATTTTTTAAGTTATATTATGAAAAAAAAATAAAATAAGAGTGTTAAATAAGTAAATGATATTTTAGACATTTTAACATTTAAAAAAAGCTTTTCAACTCTACTCCCAAAAGTCCAAAATTTAAGCTTTTGTTAATAGGGGTAAAATAACTTATTTAATCTTCAAAATCTCTACTAAGAAAAACAACCAAATAATCATAGAAATTTTGATAAGAGGTTATATGATTAAATAAGCACTTATTACTATTAGATAAGTTATATCAAATATGCACTTAATCTTTATTATGAGGGAAATTTAAGTTAATGAAGAGCTTTAAGTAATTAAGAACACAAAAGTAATTATATGCCGTAGAACCTCCATATTAATAGCGTTAAGAATACGAAAAAAAATATTAATTTAACCAATATTAATATATCAATAAACTAAAATTATTATCTTATTGATAAATTAATAATTAGTCATTTATAAAATTAATATCATGTTCATAACAAGAACTTTTATGAAGCATAGAGAGAGAGTATAATAAGAAAATGTTGTGATTCTTTGTATGATACGATTATGATTTAATTAAGTGAATCAATTACTAGATAATTGATAATCCTTTGGCTATTGCATGGATGGATCACTATTATATAAAAACTCATCGAAGAAGACTTTTTATAGGTAACATATGGAGCTGACAGATGAAATGCATAAAGCATTAATTTCAAGAAGAAGCAAATAACACATGAAACTTATTTACAAAAGCGTCATAGACATATCATTTGTGTTTACTTTCAAATTAGTTAATTATTACTTTATTTATTAATCAACACCTATAGAAAAGTAAGATTTTGTAAAATTTATTATCTAATAAATTTATGAAATTATTAATTTATAATATAGGATGAGTTCAGATAAGGTTTTAAACTTAGAAAATAATACTTTAGGTGAAAACTTAGCTACAAATAAAAATGTCTCTATATAAATTGCTCCAGGTAATTTATTTTTCATTTACCACCAAGTTCAATTCCAGCAGGGGGTAGCAAAATTAATTTCATTTACCAAACATTAAAAAAAAAAAATCGATTATTATAATAATCGATACGACGGGCTTTAAACTCCAGCCTATCTTGGCCTATCCAGTGTCCATACAAATGGGCCAGGTGAGTCCAACTTGAGAGGAAGAATTGTTTACCTCAAATCGGATTCAACAGTTTTGGGCTTTGGTTCAAACCCGCCCAATTACATTAGTCCAGCCTGGTTCATTTTGGTGGTTATATGAAATAGAAACAGGGTAATAATATTTGGATCCCTATTGCTTTGCCTTTTCTGAAGCAAGGGAATTATTCATTTATTTGTATTAAATATGTCCCCTCTGTTTGCTCATAAGCATCCAAGATATTGAAGATAGCCATGAGTGTTGAGTTTCTTACACGATGGTTAAAATTCAATAGTGAGAGATGATGATGGGTAAAATTTTATAGTTATTTCAATTTTAAGAGATTAATTATTTATTATATTTATATTAGGCATTGTTATGTTTTATTGTTGAGATCAAAAGTTTAAGTCTCATTCTATTTATTATGAAAATATTTTTTTCTTTATTTTAAATTAGACCTCAATTATTATATTTTAAGATAAATCCCAACAAAAAATATGAAAGTCTATCTAAATTATTAATTATATATAATATAGAAATATTTATTTACTTACAATATAACGTCTATACTCTATTTTCTTTAAAGAATTAAAAGTTGTAAAAAACTATTTTTTGTTTACAAGTCCTTTCAGTTTATTGAAAGAATTTTTTTTGAAAAAACGGAGGCCACCTGACGACAGAACGGGGGACGTACTTGATACAAATGTAGAAACTATTTCTTTCTTCAAGAAAAGATAACAATTTAGGGACACAAAGTTATTTCCCAAAAAACCACTGGAAACGAACATTGGCGTCAATAAAAAAATTTAATCTAAGAAGTGATTCTAATTTCTGTTCTATCCAAAAAAAGCACTTTGAAAGCCAATCATTCTGGTTCCCGACAACAATTGAACTTGTGGGCATCCCCCAAAATGGCCGCAAATTCACAGATAGTTACGGGATTCACCATGCCCATGACACCAGCGCCGTCTTCTTCTTCCTCGAGCACTAGCAGCAGTCTCTGCATGGTCAAGAAACCCCTCACGACTTCGTTTTTCAATGGCGGAGGTACTTTCTTTATTACCCTTTTGGGCTATTCTTATTCTCTATCATTTTTTGGTATATATTTTTTTTCGTTCATATTTTTTCTTATGTTTAGTTTTCACTCTGTTTGGTTGCTGAGAAAATGAAAGGGTAAGGAAATAAAATTTCCTAAAAATAATCAGTTGTGGCGGTTAATGTAGTACCGTAGTGAGTTCTATTCATTACAATTTGTTTTTTATATTTTTGGATCTCACAATTAATGAAAAAAAATTTGCATTCAGTTTTTGTTGCCTTTTCTTTTCTTTTTTATTTTTTTTTGCAGCATCCGTGAAATTTGGTAGTACTAGTGGGTTTGGCAAGTATTAGACTAATTATTAATTTTTATAGAATTTGCGCTTTGTGAAATTTGAATGCTGGGCGTGCTTGTTATTATTATAATTAAGTTCATATGTATAGCTCTACTTTTAGTGGTTACTATTGAAACTGAAGGTAACTCAAGTAAAGATCAAATCTTTTGTTATATAGTGAGTTATTGGATTTTCAAGAAGTGATAATGTATAGGTGATATGATTATTAGAACAGTGATGCCAAGATTAATTGGTTAGGAGTAGAAGTATAAGTGTTGCTCAAGGTGGTTTTTTATTTTTTATTTTTATTTTTGGGTTGAGTCAGGAGTACTATGTGAAAGTAGACATGAAGAAGGAGATAGAGATAAGAATTGACTTGGATTCTGCTCTATTTTGATGTTGCATTTGGGTCCTCACATGTTCATGTAACTTGCAGTGGAACTTTATTTATTTATTTATTTAAAGTATGATGAAACTTATTTGGAATTGGTTATTTTATTGATTTATGTTGTTTTTGAAATTATGACTGTATATGGTATGCCATAGATGTTTTGATAACTTTCTCATACTCATTTCTGTATTTTGATGATATTCCTTTTGCTTATAGTGGGAGCTCTAAAAGTTTCAAGGTTAAGGATTGCTCCTTCCAGCCGATCCCATTGTTATAGACAAGGTGGAGGAGCACTTAATACACGAATGAACCTATTTGATAGGTTTGCAAGAGTTGTAAAGGTTGGAGTTTCGAGAACTGTTGATTTCCATTTGTAGAACATATCTTGGTACTAAAAATAACCAAATTGATGCTACTTATTACTACTTTTGTTTTCATACACTAGTAATGTGACTAACTAATTGCTAACTGCAGTCATATGCAAATGCAATTCTGAGTTCCTTTGAAGATCCAGAGAAGATTTTGGAGCAAGCAGTACTTGAAATGAATGATGACTTGGTAAAGATGCGCCAGGCCACGGCACAAGTAAGCCACATGATCTTGCGTTTCATTGAGATTGCTCTTGTTATCGTTAGTTTTAACTGGCATTTCATTTCATCAATTTGGCATCTTCTTTTACTATTTCTTATTTGCTACGACAAAAAGGAAGTAGAAGGTGTACAATTTATCTTGAAGATAACTGTATTTTTAACTGCACAATAAAATAGCGGGTAGCATGGTGAAGTCTCACTAGTGTTAGAACTTTTACCATTCTTTTCTCCATGTGTATAGCATGTGAAAGTTAATTCCTCTCTACCCTTTTCCTTTTGCTTTGTTCTAAGAGTTAGCATCTTCTTCTCTCTGAAGGTGTTGGCATCTCAAAAGCGGTTGGAAAACAAGTACAAAGCTGCAGAACAATCTTCTGAAGACTGGTATTTCTCTTTTATATGAATAGGATGGTTTATTTAATTCTTTTAATTATGATGCAAGATAGTTGATGTTATTTTGCTGTGAGTTTCATGTAGGTATCGCAAAGCACAGCTCGCTCTTCAAAAAGGGGAAGAAGATCTGGCACGTGAGGCTCTCAAGAGACGCAAATCTTATGCAGTAAGCTGTCATACTCCTAGACGAGTGTGTGTTTGTTTTTCCTTAATGTGTGCTGGCTACTCATTTTTGGACACCATTGCACTTTGTAACTGAATATGTAGGATCTGATGCTATCACCGTATTGATTATCAATTTGTCACAGTAGCTCATGAGTATGTCGGGTATATTTGTCTTGTTACATCTAAATGTGAGATCTGAAGTCTTATTGATAACCAGCTCATTACAATATTTCATGATTATGGCACATGTGTATGACTTGTTATATTACTTTTTTCGAAACAATGTTATTTATTTGGTGCATGGAGATTGATTGAACCCTGTACATGCATCATAATATTGACTGGCATCCTTCAACTTCCCATCAGTGAGAACTCTCGTAAAATAGAAGAAAAAAAGAGACTTATTTCATTTTAGCATTTATCAATATGATACAGATGTCAAATAATTAGGCATATATTTATGTAGCATGCGTCTGAGTTTTGATTTGAGTCCATTCTGGCAAACCTCACCTCACAGAAAGACAATTCAACAAATTCAAACTGCATTTTTCATTTGTTGATCTAATTTTTGCTTTACATTGGAGCTCAATATGCATGGTTAAGCGTCTGATGGGGTGTTGATATGGCAGAATATGCTAATCTACCATAAACAATCCAAAATAAAAAGTTCAGCTAATTGTTATTTGCTGTGGGTTGGTCCATGTGGGAGTGTGCAATTGAAGCAGTGAAATTATATTGGGGCTAGGTATCTCTTAGATATGGATTATACGACATATTAATTTTAAGCATTTTCTGTTTAATATTCTGTTTCTAATATTTTTGCAGGATAATGCTAATGCTTTGAAAGCTCAACTTGATCAACAAAAGAATGTTGTTAATAACCTTGTTTCTAATACTCGGGTAAGTTGATTCAGCTCTAATTGCCTCACCATTCTTTTAATTATATCATCTAATGCAATAATGCAATCAAGTGCGCAATAGCCATTTATTTATTTATTTGTCAAACACATGCGAGCTAAACTCAAAATGATGTATTTTTTCAATTACAACTGGCTGATAGGAGCAGAAACAGAAATATTTTGCAAGCAGTTTCTATTGATTGTTGAAATGCTTAGATGTTTGTTATATGCTAGAATTGGATGTAGCAAGATGCCTGAAGAGATGGAGAGAAAACAGAGTATTGTTGTGCCACCAATTATCAGTTGATTAAATTTCCTAATTTAACTGATGCTGATGATTGAGTCATTTTCCTTTTCGGTTTCCAAGAAACAAACCAATTGCCATATCGGAGAGATCCGTGGTATCGACGAATTTTTTAGGAATTTATTTGGTGTCTTTGACTGACTGGTTAGCTTGGTTCATAATGCCAGCAGTATTTGCACATTTTTTCCTTTCAATACTGACTTCAGCATTATTGATAAGTTTAGTTATGTACATATTAATGAATTTATTATAGTTGCTACAAATTCCATTTTTGTAGCTTTTGGAGAGCAAGATACAGGAGGCAA
Source organism: Murraya koenigii (assembly GCA_025617385.1). Taxonomy (NCBI): domain Eukaryota; kingdom Viridiplantae; phylum Streptophyta; class Magnoliopsida; order Sapindales; family Rutaceae; genus Murraya; species Murraya koenigii. The sequence goes on from CM046811.1 coordinate 36,524,372, forward strand.
GGTCAAAGAAAGATACTCTGAAAGCAAGGGCTCAGTCTGCAAAGTTTGTCATCCCCACCTAATTCTGTTAGAATTTCCTGTTTTCGCTGCTAGTGCTACTTCCTTAATATTGCTTGTAATGTTTGCCATTGCGTAGGACTGCAACCAAAGTGAGCGAGATGTTGGGGAATGTCAACACAAGCAGTGCTCTTTCAGCTTTTGAAAAAATGGAAGAGAAAGGTGAGATAGATGATCTTATGTGAAACGCAAAATAATTTCAGATTTATTCATCCTTGTTTACAATAACGCCTAATGAAATGCAGCATGTTGTACTTAATACTTGGCTTGTCTTAATTGTGAGGAATTATTATCTTCTGTATCTTATAAAATGTTTTGTTAAGCATTTTGATATTTGTAATGGATGGGCGGCAAATGCAGTTGTTTTCAATGACATTAACATGATAGCCAGTGGAAAATTTTGTTTATTTTTATATTTTAAACATTAAAGAAGTGTCGAGAATATCTGTTTCCTTCAAAGTGGGCACAACTTAGGGTTCGTAGGATTATGATTCACAAATTGTAGAAAGCATGTGAATCTGCTATCCTCAATAGAGGAGTGCCCTAGAAAAGCATGTTTAGATGGTCCTGCAGCTTCTGATTTGTTGCATTTATTTGGTCTTTGTGACCCATAATATCATTTTTTGCTCTTATATTAGGACTTTCCAGCTTTCCCAAATAATATAATTCACTGTTATTAAAATTAGATGGGTATATAATGCTAATTTATTTTTTAAATGCAGTTAATATTTACTATGTAAGTGTTATCAATCATTTTCTTGCATTATTAGTTATTTTGTCCTTGTTTTCTCTGTAAATGTGTATTATGTGCACATTCCTTAGGGTTAATGTGAGTTCTTTCCTGTGTATTTTGTATTGAAATTTAAGTTCACTCGGTTGGTTCCCAAATTTGTCTAAAACCTTGCATAATTTCACTCCTTCCCCACCAGGTAGGGGACTATGCAAATGAACTTCTAAATTTCAGAAGAGGTTTCTAATGAGTTCCAAATTGTTTGGCTCTACTGATTTTCAGCTAAACTACAAGGGATGCTGATACTTTTATGCTCATTTCTCATATGCCTGCATTGCCATAAAATCCATGTTAATGATATATTCAGTTTACTAAGGACAGGCCTGGCTTTATCGGCATCTTCAAACTGCATACTTTTTGTTCTCTTCCAGTTACTTGTGTCATCCTTATTCTGATTACTTCACTCCCATTGCATCCTGCAGTACTTTGCCTTTGTTTGAGTGAATTACGTCAGCTGTGATGACCCTGATTTATACTGAATGTTGCAGTCTTTCAGTTTCGGTTCACATTCTCTGGCGTTGCCACTCACCTCATGGATGAAGATGAATTTTTTTATTTTTATTTTAAAGTTATCCATCATTGTCTACCATAAAGAATTGTAGTATTTGATTGATAAATTGTATACTGCAATTATCCTGCAGGATGCCTGCCATGGCTATCTTCCCTTTGAAATATGGCTTTTGGTTGCATCGAACTCACTGTCTGACCTTTACTTCTTCTGTTCCTTGTTAGATGTCTCCATGATGATTCAAGCTGGATATTTTAGATAAACTCTTATTTCCATTTGTTTTTCTATGATTATCTTGGTAGTGTTGACAATGGAGTCCCAAGCAGATGCTCTTAACCAGTTAACCACTGACGATCTTGAAGGAAAGGTAGCTTTTACTTCTTTTTTCAATCTTTGTGTTTAAGTTTCTGCCTTTTGTTGAAAGATGTTCTAGTCAGACTTTGCGCATAGAGTTAATTATCATTTATGATTTCTGTTATTAGTCCTCGGTCCCTGATTGATGGAAATTAGGTGCCAATGTTGTGTTATAGTCATTCTTTGCCACTGCTTGTGGTTAATATCTTAATGACATCTCCTCTTCTTCCCATAAATATGGGGCATGTTTGATTCATGCTGGGTTGTGCAAGTTGCCAAGCATGTATAAATGTGTAAGTATGTGTGCTGCACGCATGTTCATCTTTTTCTGGGATGTTTTGGAAGACAATTGAGGCTATATGATTTCTGTACTTGGATTTTTGACATGAGTTCTACTTGCAATTTTTACCTTCAAAGTCCTGGAGCTTAGTTTTTATAAATTGAAATATACTAATGAAGAGAATTATTTGACATTATGCTATAACTTTATATGCTATAAAGAAGATAATATAAAATGACTACATAAGCATATATCTTTCTATTTGTTGATTCAAGATGAATGGTAGGTATATACTTGCATGTGAGGGATTATTACCTGAAAATTGACTCATTCCTGGTTTGTAACATTTTCTTTGAACTTTACCTTTTACATTTGTTGCAGTTTGCACTACTTGAGACCTCATCCGTTGATGATGATCTTTCAAACCTTAAAAAGGAACTATCTGGCAGTTCGAAGGTACGTCTAAGACAACCACTTTACCATTTCTTAAATTACCTTTCCCTGGCATAAAAGGAGGACAGAAAACATTTTACGGAAAACAATAGAAGCTATACATCCACAGAAGGTTGTCCTTCCCCGCAAAAGTAAAGAAATCCCAATACTCATTAAGCAGGAAAAAAGAAGGAAAAAAGACCATGGTTTAGAGTTTTCATGATTTGTTGTTGTTCAGTTCAGTCAGAGCTCCCAGGGAGTGCATATCGAAGCATTTAATCATCCTATCAACATTTCATCTTGACAGTCTAGGACTTCTTGCTTTGATTTTATGACAGAAAGGAGAGCTTCCACCTGGAAGGGCTGCTGCTAGCAGCGCAAATACTGCATTTCCATTTCGAGATGCAGAAATTGAGAAGGAATTAAACGAGTTGAGGCAGAGAGCAAAAGATTTCTGAAATTCTCACGACACATTGCGAGTACTGGTTACAAATTCATAATTCAAGCTCAAAATTGAACGAATTTTTGTTTAGCCTACCAATTGACCTTGTAAAGCTACGAGGCCAAACAGATAAAACATTGTACAGCTAGAGGCCAAACTCAAATAATTAGCGACTTGTTTATCCCTGTTTTTCATATGGATCTGATTTTGCACACCTTTTCTTCTAATGGTAATGTACATGAATTTGCAGTAGCTACCCCTGTGCTTGGACTTCATCTATAACTACAACATCCTGTTTATTTTCTATTTTGGATGATCATTTTGCCTCATAAATTGTTCACTTTTATGATAAAATAGAAAAAAACTGATCCTTTGTTGGGGTCAAGTTTTAAAGGTGATCATTTCGTATCATAAATCGTTCACCTTCAAGACAAGTAAATGATCCTTTGTTGGGGTAAGTTTTAAAGCTACCGGTACTGTAGTATTGAGACCTAGGTTGATCCAATTACAGGCAAATCGTTGATATGTAAAATAAGTAGCCTTTTAGATTAAAAGGCATTTAATATAAAATATTTCATAATTTAATACTCTAACTAGTACTATCGTTGAATAGAAAAGGTAATTAATTGGTTTTGACTCCTTTTTTTTTTTTCCTCTATTTTTTCACCTTAAGTTGGTTTTGACTGCTTTGAACGTTGAAACTTGAAAAGTTATCATGCATTAGCATTTAACTAATGATATAGGGCCACCAGTGGTCGTTAATAAGAGTTACAACAATCTTTTTTGATATTTTAACAAACTTCAAAGTTCAAAGGGTTTTAATCAATTTTTTCCTTATATTGAATGCATGAATTCGGGGTAGTTGAAATGAAGATGAAATTTATCTTTTTAACCTTGAAATTATTTTATTTTCTCATTAATTAAAATTTCAAATCATTGAATTTATGATGGATTTGTCAAATATTTGAGCAAATTAAGGAATCCGTTATTTAAATAATGGCTATATATATATATATATATATATATATATATATATATATATATATATATTGGGTATAAGACAAACTGAATCCCTGTTTCTGTTATGGATTTAGATAAAGAGTAATTTAATCTAGACTTGCCCAACTGCCATCGGAGTCCTCTATGCAGAGGGGCAAAAGACATCAATCAGAGAAATATACGAGTCAAAAGTTTAAACATGTTACAAATGACTAATAAGCATAAACATGAAAAAGTCAAAAATAATAATGTATTAAAGTGTTGGGTTTACTATTTCATGCAATTTTCTTCCCAATAGTTTATCTGTGTTCAAAGGCAAGATCAAAAAGGAATTGAAAATGACTCGAGCATTACAAAATAATAAGAGTTTATAATTAATCAAATTCTCATCACACCATTATTCATTACAATGTAAGGAGTGAGTGTGTGAAAGTGAAAATGGTTTTGAAATAATTGTCTTCAAACTTTCTCATAATTTGGTTAATTTTCCTGGAAAGTTCATGAAGATATTAGTCATTAACAGCTAACTCAAACGTGCCAATTGCTATTACATTCCCAGTCTGATGGTTTTCACGATTTGAAAATTTCTTGATTCAAATTTCAGTCCATTCAAAGTCTAAGAAGAGTGCTGTTAATCAGTTTGGTCAATTCAAAATATATCAACTTCGGACTTCATTAAACAAGACAACAGCAACACTACCAAGGCAATTAACCTGCTATTTAATTTTATATAATTAGTTTAGTTCATGAAGTAGCTACGACTTATTATCAAACTAAAATATAATCAAAACATGTGATATCATTAATTACGCTTGATTGAAACATTAGAGTTAGTCAAACAAAATTCGCGCGATTTAATTTATACACACACACACGCATAGATCAATTAATCAAAGAGTGATGCTATATACATTCAAATTTTGTACCCAATATTAATATTTAAAAAAACTAAAATCACATCTTTTTTTTTTTTACACCCCAACTTAAAATGACCCATTTTTCATCATATAATTAGATTTAAACATATATGGTAGATGAAGTATATTCGAAATTTGATAAATCAATATAATAATACTAAATCACATCAAAAATTGATAAAATTCATCAGTTTCGAACCGACGAATAACCCATCAAAATAGGTCCAAAAATCATACTTTCCCTTTATATGAAATTATCGATTATAATTGCATGTGACGAGAAAAGACAACCCTTTAGATTCAAAAAAAGTGAAAAAAAAACTTAGATATTCCCGTAGACATTTTCAAACTTATTACATGCACCGATGCTTCATATTTCCCCCCCGCATCAATGTATGACTAATTCAAAGCTCCTTGGTCAACACGCAAGCCATATGAAATCACACCAATTAAAAAAAGCAATTCAATTTTATTCAAAGTTTTTAGTCCGACGTATGCACATACAACTAACTCTAACTCGTTTCCCTATAAATAACTTGTAGCATCACATTTGCTCATACTCAAAAGAGCACGAGCATAGAAGGGGGGAAAAAAAAGAAGCTAAATTATCAACCCAATCCAGCCTGAAAAATTGACCGTTTCCCGGTTTCCGGTAACTTTTAGTGTGTTTTCCGACGATGAATTCCAGAAAAGTGAGCACCCTTTTGATCATTTTGGTCATCTCAGTGGCTGCATTGAGCCATGTTGGAGTTGAGGCGACAAGGGTTTTACCAGATGATTTTGCTAAGGCAAATCACCTCAATACTTTTTCGTCTCCGCCGTCAGTCTATGAGAAGGCGAAATTTACGATGTCGTTTTGGCTTGAAAGGCTGGCCTCGGGACCAAGTCCCAAAGGCCCCGGCCATTAGAATGAAGTTGTGAAAGCCTACGCATGCATGCATGGTGATAAGTACAAGAAATTATAGTATTAGGATATCACGGAAACGGTGACAATTAAGCAAAGATATCACAGAGCTATTCAATTTTTTTTTTTCTTTTGTTGTTTGATTTGTTTAAAGTCCCTTTAGCATTAAGACAAACACAAAACTTCTGATGTAACATAGTTATACAATACAATTGTAACTTGCAAATGCAATAAATTAAAAAGATTCTTTTGATTTATTTTACTTTAGAGTTTTATAGATTATGTCTTATTACCAGACAAGTAAATCTAATTAAACAATATTATATACACGTTCTTCATAAAAAATGGTTCCTCTATTATTGGATTAAGAAAAGGCTCAATAATACCCGCGGGCATCTCCAAATTAATTACACATATATATTGGCAAGGTTTATTACAACTACGAGGCAAAAGAAATCAACTGCCTTCATAACCTTGAGATAATTTTTTTTATTAAGCGGTGATCGGATAAAAGTATATATGTATATATGTAATTAAATCTTGACAGCTACTAAGTTATGGTTAGCGTAATTTATAGCAACTTAAAAGTAGTCACCCGACACAAAAATTGTAGCATGTAAAACAATTGTGAACTCATGGGTGACTTCATTTAAATTTGTTGTAAGTTATAGATCATATAACCTAACAAAACCCTTAAATTTCAACCACACACAATTATAAATATATGCATGTAACCTTAAATATTTAATTAGAATATTAGTGCATCTCAAGTGAGAACTCAGTCAAATATACGAGATCTCTGATCCAACCCCAACTACGGGTGGCGTATATATAATTTCTTCAGCCTAAACAATTTCTTTCATGGAAACCAAATTAAAATATATATATATATATATATATACACACACACATGTATGTATGCATGTATGTATGTGTGTATGTATGTATCATGACAACTGCACTCCTTTACAACAGTTAAATATCAACATCAATAATGTGTTTTGAATGCTGATCGAACGAACAATACTTTACAGTTGTAAGACTGTAACACCTCACTCCTCAGGCTTGTATGGTTTTGCTTTTTGAATATCCAAAAAGACCTTATAATGTTGGAGGATGTGTGTTCTATTTGCTGATTAGAGTATTATAATGATTGCTCAAATCATTTTTGTTACTTCATAAAAAATTTGAAATTTTATGTTGATTTGTATGTCTCTCGTTCCATTGTTCTTTTCATTCTTTTAATCTTCTCTCAAGTTGATGAGAGACAGTTTTTTAATTTATACTCACAATTTGTCTTGAGACATAAATCTTTTTTTTTTTTTTTTTTTTATGATTTCATTTAAATGACATACAACACACTGAGAAGTCATTCTTTTGAATCTTCTTATGCACATATTGGGTAGAATCCATCCTTAAAAATCAGCTTGTAAGGTAAACCCACATGAAAAGCTGTAACTTTTCGATGTGAGATTAATTATAGTTGTTAAAATATTGTAAAGAAAACCTTTCAATTATTTCTGTGTTTCAATTTTTTTTTATTGTGAAAATCATAAATTCATTCTTTTGACAAATTTTTTCCTCGATTAAAAAACCGTTCCTTTCCTTTAATCTAGTGCAAAAATTATTTTCTGTCTCAAGGATTCTATCATCATCACTTTGATCTTGTCAACAAATTTTTTTTTTTTTTATTTTGTTTGTTTGTTTGTTTATTTGTGGGTGGGGACTGGGGAGGGATGGTAGGAAAGCTAGCGAATAAGTATAAAATTAAAAAAAATAATAATAACAAATTTTAAAAATACGCACCCCGCCAACACTTGATACACTCCACAATTAAAACAAAAAATTGAAAAAGATGTTTTAATGGCAATTATGGGCCCACTGCCCACTGTTAAAGCCAATCAAGAACATGTATATTATAATATCATTTAAATTTAAGACTTGTCTTAATTTGATGCATTGCAATCCCTTGGAGCACTTTATAAACTTTTCCAAAAGAATGCATATGTTAACGTATATTTCTTCTTAAAATTGGTACATGTCAATTCCATTACTTTTGTAGAATTTCAGAAGATTTTCCAACAAATATTTTTGCATAAAATACAAATAAACTGGACCATCTTTTGGGCGTAGTTTGGTGTACTTGGGCTTTATTATGAGCAAAGGCCCAAGCTCGCCTTCCCTAAGAAATATTCAAATCTTTCGCATGCATTGCAATAAAACAATTCCTCGTCAAGTTTTCAGCCTGCAAATCATGACTGGTTCAAAACTCGTTAGTCAACACGCAAGCCATATCTATGGGAAGCCCACCCATGAACAAATTCAAATATTCAAAGTAATCAGCCAACAGCTAAGCTTAGTCCAAATATACACAAACAAAACTCTTACTCGGTTTGCCTATAAATAACTTGAAGCACATTCATATCCTCCCACACACAACTCAAATCCACATTACAAGCATAAAATTTATTTTATATCGATCAGTAATCAGCCTGAAAAGTTTACAGTTTTCCGGCAGCTTGTGTTTTCCGATGATGAATTCAAGAAACGTGAGCACCCTTCTGATAATTTTTGTCATCTCAGTGGCTATACTGAGCCACGCTGGGGTTGAGGCCACAAGGGTTTTGCCGGAGGACTTCGCCAAGGCAAATCACCTTGAGACTTTTACATCTCCACCGTCCGTCTACGAGAAAGCAAAATTTACGATGTCGTTTTGGCTTGAACGGCTGGCCTCGGGACCTAGTCCTAGAGGCCGTGGCCATTAATGAAGTGAAGACCTATATATGCATGCAGGCATAGTGTCAAGTATAAGAAATCATAGTATTATGGAGATTTATCGCAGTAGAAATGTTCATTCATTTGTTTGTTTTTGTTAAATTTGTTTTGGCATCAAGACACATCGTAACTTCTCATGTAATAGTTATACAATGAACTTGTAAATAAGATTGTTCTTTATTCTTATTATTATTGTTATTATTATTATTATTATTATTTTATATATATAAGTTTTTTTGGTTAAAGATTTCTAAAATTATTAAATTAAGTATATCTCTTATTAGGTAATAACTCGTATATATTAATTTTACTAGCCGAATTATCATTTCGGTTGTGTTTTTGCTTACAAGAGAAAAAAATTGCAGGTACAAGAGAGAGAAAGAAGTAATTTACAGTTTGATTCGCTTTCAACCAAGGTAAGCTTTAGAACATTTAAGACTTTAGGTAAAAAAATTTTACGATATCTTCTTATATTCAATAATTTCAACACTCAAATAAATATAAAAGCGTTTAAAATTTAATTAATCTCTAATTATATTTTAATTTTTAACAATAATTAATAAGATCTGAAGAAATTTTAAAGAAGCAAAATAATCAATAAGTTGTATTTTTGACTTTTTTTTAAACCATTATTTGAAGAAAATATTTTTTTACTTAAAAAGTGAGCCAATAAATGTAATAATTTTTTTTATAGAGAAGAGTGCAATAATTTTTTTAATATCGAATAATTAATAAATTATTTAATTTTTATCTTGGAAAAATAATAATGAATGAATTAACAGTTCAATATTATTAAATGTAATTCTTTAACATTAAGGTTATAATTTATAAAATCTGTAATAAAAAAATTAATTGTAGGATAATTATTAATTAGATAGATATTTAAAAAATAAATTTGTTATTATACCTAACTTAAAAAATTTATTAATTTAAATATTATTAAATAAATATAAAAAAATAACAATCTTAAAATATCAAATTTAAATAATCGCCTACTTCACCCGTACTTAAAAGCCACCCTACTTTCAACCCGTTGATCAAAAGAGCAGAAGGCAAATTATATGACTCATAAATCGATTCACTCTTCGTCCGTGAGTGGGCACTTGCCCTACTAGTATTGCTTTCATACATGTCTCACATGCGAATCAAATCAAACATTGGTAGAATTAGCATAGCAGCATGTGAAATGTATGGTCAAAACAAAACGGACATAACTTGTAGTGACAGGCGACAGCAAATCTAAAATTAAAAAAAAAAATGTCAATAGGACAAGTGGGCCACTCAAAAGAGCACACACGGCAGCTAGCGATTGCTCGTTGACAATCGCTTGATGATGATGCCTTTATCATGAAATTCCTGCGCCATTGCATGCGAATCAAGTTGATTTTCCCGCCAAATATCCCTTCAAAACAAATCGGACAAATGTCATTGCTGCTACACTTACCAATTAGTAGCAGTCGCCCATCCGTTAATAATTAGAAAATTGGCATAAATAGCCGGTGTTAATTTTTAAATTTTAAAATTAATCATTCACTTTATATTCTATCAAATATAATGAAATAAAATTTATATATCTTAAATTACCCTCGATATTTAATTTTTATTTCTTTAATCTTCATTATCCCTGCAAACTTCGTTTCGTCCCTGTAAATTTCATTTTTCCTGCAACTAAAAATCAGACCCACGAGATACGATTAATTACACCAGCAGCCAATACACCACACATTCACACTCAACCGTATATTTAGCTAAATCAGAACGAAACCAAACATGAACCCAGCCGCGTCTTCATTAAGTCCAACCGCAAAAATTAGTAAGTTAATATAATTATATAAATATTTGTATAACTGTTATGAATTTCTGTCATATAGTCTGCATAATGAAATGTTAAAAATATGCAAAGAAACGTTTGTAGCGTTACAGTTATGTTTATGTGCCGCCGAGCATTAGGGTTATGTTTTTGGTGAGACAGGAAACCTGTCGCACCAAACCTGATAAGACAAGGTGCATGTCGCACCTAATGTGTGTGCGATAGACACCATGTCGTACATAGTAGTTTTAATGATTATGCTTTCTACAGTATAATAAATTTATTTTTTTAATTATGTCAGGATTAATGGATTTAGTTGTACTTGAACTGTGTTATAATGGTTGATGGGAGACATCGGCAGATGGTCAGATGGATTATGTAAATGCTAAGAATACAATATTTTTTGTTCGAAAAGATTGTATGTTTTCTCAGTTTTTATCAAGAATATACGAGGTTTTACAGATAAATCCTAATGAATATAATATCGCGATGAAGACAGCATTGAGGTTTAATAACACAACCCATCGTGCATGTTCACTACGCATAGACATATGTAATGATGAAATAGTGAAAGTTATATTACATTTAACCTCTGATATGGCCAATTCTGGATGCATTTCAATATTTGTTAATACATTTCCTAGAGTTTCAAGCCAAGATGTTCAAAATGTTGAGGCACTTGTAAAATCTGTCTCTGTCCCAGATGTTGAAAAAGAGTTATTACCAAGGACAACATCGTTGCAGCAATATTACTCTCCACTCCACGATAATAATGATACTATTGATGATAATGGCATTGCATTACCTGATGTTGGAGAAGAGATATTACCACTAGAGACATTTTTAGAGGAACGTTACTCTCTATTACATAACAATTATTTCTGTGAAAATGGTGAACCTATTGATAACATGGGCAACACAGAAGCAGATAATGTTCGTGTGGAGATGTATAATAGTATGAGGGCTATTCATCATAATAGTCTAATTCATGATGGGGGTGTTGATCCTTTTAATATTCTTTTTAATAATGAGAATGAGCGTTAGGATGATATTGCTGCTAATAGTAGGAACAGTCAATCTACTGCTCCAATGGGCCGTTCGATGAGGACAGTAGTTGACCCTCTTATAAGTCTTGCTTCAGTTATGCCATCAAACTTGTTTGCTCCAGACTTTGTTAGAAGTTGCAATTCAGATGATATTAGTGTGGGTAAGTTGTTCTCTAAGAAGAATGAGTTAATATTAGAGCTGCACAAAGTTGCCCTTCAGGATAAGTTTGATTTTAAGATTGCACGGTCCACAACTACACGTTTTCGAGGCTCACTGTTCTTGAAAATCATGTAAATGGTCCGGAAAATTGACAATGTACATACATGTCATAATAAGGTATTATCTGACGGCCGTCACCAAGTAAGGAGCTGGGTTGTTGGTCATATTATTGCTGAAAAATATATTCAGGAAAAAAAGATATACACTCCAAATGATATCAGAGTAGACATGCAGTAGGAATACGGTGTCCAGTTAACATATCAGCAGGCATATTGGGATAGAGAAGTTAGTTTTGAAATTGTTCGAGGGAATCCTGCAGAGTCATATAACTTGCTACCCAAATACTCTCATGTTTTGAAGGTCGCAAATGAAGGTACAGTTCTTCACTTTGAACAGGATGGGGATGATAATTTCTTATACTACTTTGTAGCTCTTGGATCTTCCGTCAAGGGTTTTAAATAGTATATTAGATTAGTGATTATTGTAGATGGTACTCATCTAAAGAGTCTATATCGGAGAAGTATGTTTGTTGCAACCTGCTTAGATGGAAACAATCAATTGTATCTGTTAGCCATTGGAGTTTTGGATTCAGAGAATAATGATGCTTGGGAATGGTTTATAATAAAGTTACATGGAGTGATTGGTGATATGCTAGACTTAGTATTTATCTCCGACCGATGCACTTCCATCAAGAGAGTCATTCTTAAAGTATTCTGTAATGCTGCTCATGGCGTTTATTTTTACCATGTGAAAGGTAATATCAAAGCAAAATTCAAGATGTCCAAAGTTGTTTGGGATGATTTCGAGCCTATCTTTATAAAAGCCGCAAAAGCATATGAACACGAACAATTTAGAAAAACAACTTGAGGCTTTGTGGATGCTCCACTCCAGTGCAGCCGATTACTTGGAGAATAATGTGGGTACATGTAATTGGGTAAGGTCTGAGTTCGAAGGCAGAAGATACAGTATTCTTACCACCAACATCGTGAAAAGCGTGAACTCTTTTATAAGAGAACCGCAAAAATTTCTGATTACTCATCTTATTGATCATTTTAGGAAAAAAATGCAGCAATGGTTTTATGATAGAAAACTTGTGGCTGAATCGATGAGTGCTCGACTAACAACCTGAGCAGATAAAATAGTCGCTGAAAGGAGATCTCGGGCCGAAAGGATGATCGTCCGCCCTGTGTCTCCACATTGATTCTATGTTTTGGGTGGTGGTGTCAATGGGAGATTAATTGACATACATAATAAAACTTGTTCATTTAGAGTATTCGACTTAGATTTGCTCGTCTGTGCGTATGCAATTACTGCTTGTTTAACTGTCCGAGTGGATTACATAAGCATTTGTTCTGAATTTTACACAAAGAAATCATTGGTAAAGGCTTATACACAATCAGTGGAGCCGGTTGGTGACGTAATAGATTGGGAAGTGCCAGATAAAATTCAAGAGATGCAAGTTTATCCACCAGTAGAAGCACCACCACCTGGTCATCGTAAAGAGCTAAGAATACCTTCTGCTGGTGAGAATGTAAATCGAAGAACTGTGAAATATGAGCGGTGCAACGAATCGGGCCATAACCGTAAACGATGTAAAAATCCTATTGTATCGAACCACCTATTTTATGTTTTTTTTTTTATATTGCATAATCTATATTGGTAAAATAATTTGTTTAGTGTTATTTATTATTGTAACTATGCGTAATACCCATTTTTTAATTTTTAATGTAATTAAGTACATTAATGATAAAAACATTCAATACATCAAGATTCGAATGAATACAATAGTTTATAACATAATATCGCCATTAAATATTTCTACAGCAATCTTTTTCCTAAAATACACCTCATGACTACTGTTGAAATCGAGACTAAGTCTAAACATTAAATACATAGTAAACATCAATAAAAATACACCGCAATCGCCACTACCAGGCTCTTGTTGTGGGACATCTTTAACTGCGATGACTTTCCAGTATTCAGTACGCTGTAGGTAATGTCGAATATTGTAGAATCCAACATGGTCTAGCCATCAAGGGAATATGTCTTCGAATGCCCTAAATTGATCCTTATGCATTTTATCGTCGCGGAATGTGAGCAATGAGTCATAAATCCATACTTTGTTGCTACGAAAATCCACTCGGGCTAGTACCCAATGATCGCCGCCAAGATTAACAAGAATGAATACCTACACATAAAAATATTTGTTATTTTTTAGTATTTCTTACGCCCAAACTAACACAGTAAAAAAATTAAAATTTGTTATTCACATACCATATCCACATCTATCAGCTGCTTTGACATTATGAACTCCCGCCCATGAATATAACTATTAAAATTATCACTATATTCTAATGTTTTGACCACACAATTTTTGTTGTTCCATAACTGCTTAAGGAACACATAGAATATCATATACACAAGAAATCAAAAAGTCACAAGATTTAAATTATAAATACGATAAATATATATTCAATAAACTAAATACCCAAAAATATGTGTCTGTATGCATGACCCGCTGAGACAGTGCATTTGGATATTGCCGCTGCTTCTCGCTGATCAAGAGTAAATACTCATGAATATGCTGTACATAAGAAATAAGAATAGCAAACCACTGGTCAATTTAGAAAACAATCCTAATACACAAACAATGGAATGGATTGATGTTCAAAAAAATTACCTCGTCAGCTAGCCATCCCATTGAAGTATGACCTAAAAGTGCTTGATGAGTGCAAGTATGTGACTGAACGATCCACTATGATGTTACCAGTAAACCATTTGGTCGAACTCATTGCATACACTTGGATTTTGTAATCCTCGAAGTGGATTTATATCTACACTCGTTCGTTTGTCGATTTAACGATCTATTAGTTGGAGTGTAGGTAGAGGATTGATGTTCCTCCCTCGTTTGAATGACGGAATCAAATATGAACTATTAAAGACATATGATCGTCCGTATGGACGGCCAAACTTACTAATATTCAGAGGTGCCTCCTTAAGGATGTGCACGCTCTCTTCGCTGACATCCCCATAAAATCTGTATAATGACATAAGAGTTGAAATATTCTGATTCTCCACGTCAGTATACACTCCACAATCATCTGAGCCCTATCCGTTTGTCAGGATAAACATATTTCATAACCATCAAATTAAAAGCCAAAATAATGCACTAATCATAAATTTGCTCACTGTATACGAACGTATAGTCGGAGAAGGGCTGTGTGAGCGTTCAGTATACGAACTAATAAATCCCATCACTGCTTCTCTAAATTCTTTATGTTCATTATGCTCTGCCTCAAAAGCTGACTTCAATTCACATATAGAACGATCAATCTTGTCCATCTGTCGAATGATATAATCATTATTAGACTTTGTCCTCGACTGTTATAAATAAAAAAGTATAAGTATAAATAAATAAATAAATATATATATATATATATTTATATATATATACACGCAGAAAATAAATGATTTATAACCTCTAAATCATATGTGTCATTGAATTCGTGTATTTGGTCATGATGGTCATCTGCAGGAAGCTCCTCCTGAACAAAATTTTGTGGCTCTAGTGTTGGGCTAGCGGCACTCGCAGTGTTTGGATTCTGCTCTGTTTGCTTTGTAATTGGACTGCGTTGATGGATGGTTGATGCTGCACAATGTAACATTTAAAATAAATAAATAATTTACTAAAAATAGAGCAATTTGTAATCATCTAGTATGAAGTAATAAAAGATACTCACATTACAAACCCAACTTGGGATATATGGAACATAATCCTTTACAGTCTACCAATATTTTTGTACTTTCTCCTTTGAGTTCGGCTCAATGGTTTGTAGGACATTTTCCTACGATAATTTAACCCAAATTTTAGGTTAGTATAATCATCTAGTATTATTTAGTAATATGAAAAGTAATACTATACAATTGCACAAAGTAATATTACTTACAAGACGAGAGTTATCATTGAACAATAAAAAAACCTCAGTGAAGTTGATTTTGAAGGAAACAATGGGCTTCTATTACATAATGCGTGGAATTTTTTTTTTGTTTTCATGATCCACTGTGATGGCAGCCCTCCAATCACTTCGAACATCCATGCCTATAATAAGTAAAATGAGAATATTAAAAAAATATTAAACACTCACTATTAACAAACTAATTATCGAAGAAAATAATTTCAATACAGCGCAATCTTAACGTACTTGAACTCCATATGTAAAGCCGTAAACATTGTACTTTTCAATATTATGATTTGGCTTTTCCAAGCGAGTTTTCTTAAATTTCTCCATTTTACCATATAATGCATTGTCAAGATTTTCGTATATCGTTTCCCATAACAAACGACCCCATGGACGGTTTCGAAAGTGATCAATGTCATCCACCTCGTAAAGCAATGAAAAATTGATCTCACTATGAACTTTTCTTCCATTTAGTACTCTGTCTGCAAAATAAAAGAGTGTAATCTTCACTGCATCAATGTCGTCTATAGCATCGAAGTCTAAGTTACCAAATCTTTCGTCGAAATCGCCGAGATTTAAATTGTGAAACAAATTATCAAAATACGTATTAAGCAGCCTATGATTCTTTTTTACTATTTTCGGTACAGTGTCTTCACCCAACAAAGTCCCGTAATTAAACACCACTCTCCAATTGATAAGCGTATCAAATGCTCACCAATTTCACTCATTACAGGCTA
This sequence comes from Murraya koenigii, assembly GCA_025617385.1. Classification (NCBI taxonomy): domain Eukaryota; kingdom Viridiplantae; phylum Streptophyta; class Magnoliopsida; order Sapindales; family Rutaceae; genus Murraya; species Murraya koenigii. The sequence continues at coordinate 36,540,602 of CM046811.1, forward strand.
CTTGTCTAAGCAATAAATTATGTATAATAATACCACTGAATGGAAAGATTCGACACTCCAAGAAATGGCCAAATATATCTTTTTTGAATAATTGTAACTGTCGTTTTGTTAACTTTCCCTCAATAGCTTTTATGGTTGTATCTAATATAGGAAAATGATCAGTGTAAGGTATATGCATCATGCCTGGTACATACTCAGAATTTGCCATATTTCTGTTGCAAATATAACATTATTAAATTACAATTATATAATTTAAAAAATTAAAAAAATCTATCATAAATTAAAAAAATTATTATAACATTATGTAACAAACAAGCAATTTGGTACGACAGGCACCCCGTCGCACAAAACTTATGCGATAAGCACCTTATCGCATCAAATTACAGAAACAATATAACATGAATTTGGTGCGACAGGAATACCATCGCACAAAACTTGTGCGACAGGCACCCTATCGCACCAAATTCCAAAAATTACAACAAATGCAACAAGCACCCCGTCGCACAAAACTTATGCAACAGGCACACTGTCGCACCAATTTCCAAAAGCTGCAACTCAAGATTTTGGAGAGAGATCGTAAATCACTGACGAAGAACTGTGAGAAAGAATTTTGGCGAGAAAGAATTGGACGAGAGAAGATGAAATGGGCAGTTTTATCCTAAAGTTTTGTGTTTGGCTAATTATGATAGCTAAAATTTCCGAAGGCTATTTATGAAAAAAAATAATTTGAAGTTATTTTTGCCAATTTCCCCCTTTAATTCCATTTTCTGAACTTAAGCTCGCAGATTGGCAGCTCAATCACTTTTGGGACGCCAAGCGAATTGTTTTAAGTTAAGCTTTCTAAAAAATTTGAGGTCAAATACACGTAGTAATTTTATTAAAAAATTCATTTACATAAAATTAATTTTTTCTAACTTGTTTAGATGCAAAATTGTTAATCAAATTTTTATATTCTAATTTCAATAATATACCTTTCTTAATAGATAATATAATTAAATTATTTAATTTTTTTATGACATGATTTATCCTAGAAAAATTTATCAATTTTAATTTTAAAAAACTTATTTCTACAGGAACAACAAGTAATGGTATTATTAATAATATTCTATAAGCAATATATGCATTTGGACAAAAAAATCAACTTTCTTCACATGTTTAATTTAACTACATCAAGTGGGATACTTTTCACCTTGAAAAACTTCTTTTAAAATTCTTAGCTTTGAAAACAAATCTAAACCATCTATATCAGAAAGTTTATCATGTTTTAAAGTAATTTTAAGATTAATACAATGAGATAAGTTTTTAAAACATTGTCACTTAACAATTATAATTTTTGAAATTAAACAAAAATTCAAACATATTCTCATTCATTTAAAATTGTTCAAATATACTCATTATTGAAAAAAATAATTTGATCAACTATGTATATAAAATAATTAATTCGAAAAGACTCTTCATGAGATAAAATTCTCTCTTTACTAATATTTTCATCAAATTTATTTTTTCTACGAATCACATGTTTTTCATGAAAATTTAGGTTCTATTTCCATTTCACTTGCAATTTCTTAGTTGAAATCATAGCATACATGAATCCATTTTCTCTATAGCTTTCTAGAAAAAAAAAAAGAAAAAGAAAAAAGACCTTTAAGGAGATCTATGGCAATATCAATATGCATATATTCTTTTTGCAAGTTCTTACTTACATAGTTAACAAATAATATATCATACCATATAATCATACCTAATATGAATTCAAAGTTTTTCATTTCATATGTTGCTAAACACTTAGCTTCATTCTTTATTTTAGAATCTTCAGATATTTCTTCTAAATCAAGTAAAGCATTTCTTATTTGTCAAGCTTGAAATCTTATTACTTTCACACTTTCAATATAATTTTCCCAACGTGTTTGTGACAATGATTTAACAGTTAAATTGAGTATATTATCTTGTAACATTTTCCATTCGCTTCATTGAAGAAAAAAATAATGAATAAATACTTAGTACAACTCTAAAAAATAAAATAACTCTAAAATATATACCGTATATGAAAGAATAGTTTGAGATACATTTGAAAGTGTATTCATTTCAATTTTGATGGAAAAATTTCCCTTAATTGGTCTCCTGATAATGTCGAAAAATTCTGGTTCCTCAGTTTCTGACATTTGCAAAATCCATCTTTCCTCGTGGACAGAATTCAGATTAATGTAAAATTTAAGGGCTTGTGGTTAATTATCCTAATTGACACTTATTTTGATAAATTTTAAAAAGATGACATATTTATTAAAAATACTTGAGTTGGTGACAATCCGTTAACTTTATCAGGAATAGTAAATTAATTATAAAATAATATTTTTACTCCTAAAATTAATTATAAAATGATGTTTCTACTCCTATAATAGCTATGAAATGACATTTTTATCCTTATAATTAGTTACAAAATATGTTTCTGCTCCTACTCAATTATTTTTTATTTTTTAAATATAAAAATATATAAAAATTATATGTAAGTCTAATTAAAAGGCTTTTTATGGCTAAATCAAAGAAATTTTTTTAAAAAAATTTCTTGTTGAAACAAAATTTGCTATTAACTTTAATAAGAAAATTTTGTTTTAATGAACAAGAAATATTTTTTAAACATTTGTATGTTTAACAAAAAGAAAAGCCCATTAATTTGATTTAGATGTAATTTTTTTTATAATTTTTCTATATAAAAAATAAAAAATAATTGAGTAGGGGTATAAATATATTTTGTAACTAGTTATAGTGATAGAAATGTTATTTTGTAGCTATCATAGGGGTAGAAATATCATTTTATAATTAATTTACTTTTCTCTTTCAATTTAACGGTAAAGTTAATAGATTGTCATCTGCTCGAGTATTTTTAAAAAAATGTGTTATTTTTTTTAAATTATCAAAACAAGTATCACCCAAGGATAATTAACTCTTGAGTTTATAAAGCATTAATTTTTTCGTATTTATCAATAATGGAGAAGGATTTTTATTACATAATTAGAATTTCTTTCTAGTTCTATCTTTACGTGTTTCTTCATTCTAATTTGTGTTAGAGAAATAATATTAAAAATCATAGGCGAAGTAAGGTCTTGAAGGAATACGAAATTCTTTGACAAAAAATTTATATTATACTTTTCTGAATAGGTAATTTACGTATTTATAGTTATAGTTTTTAAGTTAAAGTAATTTTATCACACAGTTATTTAATGAAAAAATTTATTATACTTTTTTAAATAACTAGTTTGATCGAAAATATTATTTAGAAGTCATATTTATCCAAGATCTTAAAAACTCTCTATCTTAACTCTTGGGGTTCCAATTTTTCCAAAAAAAAAGAAAAAATCAGTTTTTATTTCATTACTTGACATAACAAATAGCTAGTTGAACTTAAAAGCTATAGTCCACAGTACCAAACAGATCCTAATTAAGCTACTGTCGTCAAATGATTCATCTATTTGTAAACTAAACCGAGAATCCACAGATTCTCTTTCAAGGATCTGACTCTAATGCCGTAGTTGAGATCCACATCTAAGATATTTTATTTCAAAAACTAGTTAATTATTGGATACTGGAGTGACTCATGGTATCTTATATATATAGTATCAGCTCGTGAATCACCTGTTTGTTTGCTAGACAACGTTGGACGACAACTTTAAATCAAAGTTTGGATGTTGTGATGTTTTGCGATTCCCATACTTGAAGACCAAAAGTGAAGGGTCCAACCATCAGAACTTTCCATGTCAACCCAAATTTTAAGACCAATTCTTATTCTAAGCCCACCAGTCCATCTGCCCTCATTAACGACTGGCACTACGCATGCCACTCTCTGGCACCTCTTTTTAATTTTTATTTGATCATAGTGATTAGTGAATTGCCCCCCGAAAAAAATAAGAGGATGGGGAGTGAATTGCCCCCCGACAAACGTGTCTTGAGTACTTTTAGAGCAAGAAGTGCAGTGTGATCTTGTTAAATACGCTGTTGGAGGAAGGTATGAAGATATACTATGGCTAAAGATTCAACTATTAGAAGCTGCCTTAGAATTAAGAGTGCTGAACTACTGATATTTGCCCCGGGTACCCCGAAACTGAAACTGCACAAAAGTGATGCTGTTTTGTATTTTTTCTTTTTTTGGATTTTCAGTAAACGACGCCGTTTGAAAAGAAGATATCTCTTCGTGCAATGGCTTTCATGTGAGAAAGTACACGCTGTTAAGTTCTTACATATATTTCTTACAGCTCCTTGTTGATAGAATTCGGAATTCCACGTCTTGAGATGTCTACATTTCTTTTGGTAGCACTGAAATAAAAAATAAAAATTGTCAGAAAGGATGCAACCATAGAATCTGACAATTGCTAAGTGCTGCTAGAGAACAAATACTCAATATTTTAGATAACAAAGACTTGCTACTCAAGCTCTTGCCTAGAGGGAAAAATTGAAGAGAAAGGGCAAGAAAAATTGCTCATATTGGATCAATCCTCCCGAGTTTTTTCTTTGACATAAACAACGAACGAACCCTGCTAATGATCAACATCCGGAAATTTCCTATTATTCAACTCCCAACTGAAACAAAATAAAGCAGAGAGTGGAAGAAATGATGAAAATCTAATTGAGAACCTAATGTGACCCATCTTTTTAATTTTAAGCCAATAAATCTAATTAGTGGTATGCTTTTACAAATATAATAAGTGGTAAAAGAACCCAGCAAATTGCAATTGATGAGAGAATAGCAACAATGGCAAAAGAGTTTGTCAGCATAGCAATAGCACTTTCAGGGTCATGACTGTAACCCAACGCTCGAGCTCGATCGATGAAGGAAAGGACGCTGTGTTTTTGGCTTTAATCAAAATCGTGGAGAAATATTAGGTTTAAGAAAATACTATGTTTTGGCTTTAATCAAAATGATAAATTTTATTTTTGGGGTTTGATCCTGTGAAAATATCATTTTCCTAGAATTAATTGTAGCGGAGTATTTAGCGTGGCAAGGGTTTTCTTAGGGTTTTGGATATATAAGATCCGAAGAAAACTAAGGTAAATTGGGAACTAAGAGGGATATATTAGAATTTAGTATAATTAAAATTAATGACGTGTATTTATAAACGGGGTTTAATGAAATACTAAGAGGGGGCTGAATGTCTCTACTGCTCATCAGCATTGATCAAGTCACTAATTAAGGTGATTACAAGAATAGCCTTAGTGTGTGAATTAAAAGTCTTATTTTATAAAAGAATAACATGTTCTAAAATCTTTAAATTTAAACTCATGATTTTGCAAATCCAAACAAACACATGCTTAAGAAAAAAAAGATAAAATTTCTTATCTTGATTTGTCATGGCTAAGCTTGCTACCAAGCACCCGTTATAGCTCATCTCTCATACTTGCAATTTGATCCAAATCCAGAAGCTGCTGTTTTTATGAAATTGCACACGCCAAGTTCAAGCAAAACAAGAAAGAGAGGAAGAGATAAAAGTGAGAGTTACTACACTCTTGGCCAAGCACAAATGACAGCATAATAACTCTTAATGAGCTAAAGTTACTTATATACTTAGTTGAGTATAGAATTCTTCTTGTGTCAGTTATAAAATTATCCATTCTATTTTATACATGTCCATTATATACTAATATATAGTATGTAATAAAATTAGATTTATTGACACAATATTTAATCATATAATAAATAAGTCTATCAAAATTACTCCTTAAGATTTGATATTATTCACACATTAATCGTATAAAATATATAATAATTAGAATAGTTTATAATAATCCATAATATATGAGAAAAAAATACATCGTAATACATGCGTGCATGAGTGGTGGCGCGTACAAGAAATTAGAGTATTTGTTTATTTGTTTTTTCTCAGTTGCTATATTGGGCCATATTCGGGTTGAGGCTAGAAGGAAGTTGCCGAAGGATTTATTCTCTCTCCCCGCACCCCCTGCTCTCTTTAGCATAACCATCAACAAGAGGTTCATCATCACCACTATCACACTTACCTTTTTCACTATTAATCCATCACCGTTACCAACTTGTGATGAGTTTCAACCAACTTGTGATGAGTTTCATTAATTTTTATAAAAAAAAGTGATGGGTTTTGTTGTTATTAACGACATTGATTTTGCATTATGTGATAATACTATAAGATTTTGTTTAATTTTAATTTAAGATTTGATTAAGAGTTAATATTTTATCAAAATTTTTAATTAATTAAAAATAAGAGAGAGATTAGACGTTAATTTATTGAGAGAATGAGAAAGAAGAAAAATATTTATTTAATTATTTCTTATTTTTTAATAAATGCTAATTCTAGTATAAATAGTATTAATTTAGAAATGACGGCTGTTAAAATAAATTAAGAAATCAAATATCGTCAGTCCCATAATTTTCACTTAAGGTAAGAGGGCCTAATATTGAGGGCCCAACAGTATTGAAGACCAACGCTTATACTAAGGCCACTTAAGCCCAATTGTAATCCTAAGCCCACAATTTTATTTATCCTCATCGAAACTCACCAAAAAGGACATGTTCTCGGAAACATGCACCCACTTAAAATTTGCTGGTTTATTTTACGCACGGAATACACTCTTTACATTTATGGTCCTCTCGTTAATTATGGATGTAACAGAAAGCATAATTTTTTGTAACATAGGTGCACAGTGATCTTGTTAAACACGATATTGGAGGAAGCTGCTGTGAAAAATATACTCTATATGGGTAAAGATTCTACCACTGCCAACTGCACACCTTAGAATATAATTGGGTTGATTTTTTATAGCGGAGGATTTTTGCTTTGTGGCAAGAGATTTTCTTGGGTTTTGGAGACAAAGGAACTGAAGAATATTAAGGGTAAATTGGAAATTAAATGTGGTATAAATTGAAAAAAGCTAAGTGGGTGTTGAATATCTCCGCTTCTCATTAGGCACTTGTATCGAGCAGTCACAAATTAAGATGATCATAGCGTAGGAATCATCCCTGGTCTGGGATTTGTAGTCTTATTTTCAAGAAGAATAATGTGACAGTCACCAAGTTAAATATCCCAGGTATTTGGATCTCAAATAATGTAGCTACCGACTTTGTAACTACTATATTTCTTAAGTTATTAATTTTCATCAATATTTGTAAAAATGAATTAAGTGATCATGCGACAGTTAGAAGTCAGCAGCCATATCACTTGAGATCGATCCATTTACTAAAATACCACCTAGCTAGTTAGAACTCTAGCACAAGAAAACATCTTGGTGTTCTAAGAGCTATCATTAACTCCCCCTTTCATTACTGTTCATTTGTTTCAGTCTTTTAGAAAATCCTTAATATTTAGAATTCTCAGGTTTATTTATTTATTTTTAGAGATTCCCAGCCAAGTCTATTTAGTGTTTTTGTTCCTTTAATTTCTTTTATTGTTAATATAAAATGTGAGTTTTGTAAGCTAATTTTAAATTATAATTTGATTAAATTTAGAAGTTTTAATATTTAAATAAAAAATCCCAAATATATTTTTTTGTTGTTGAGAAAAATTTAAAATATTTAATATATTAATATTAAACCCAATAGTTAGAAGTGGCTAAACGAGACCGTTTTAAGAAATTTTAAAGGCCCAGGAGGGGCTTCATTGGATCCGCCCATAATTACGAAAATCTATTTATAAAAAAAAAAAAAGAGAAAATCAACTTTTTGATATTAATTTGTCATAAAACATATATGGAAGAATGGAAACCTCAATCTCAAGCAAAATGAGGGAGAAAATATCGACCACTAACTTATTGCATGGTTGGCTACCATTATAAGTCGAAAAGTTCTTTCTCACTTTTAAGGTTTTGATTATAAACATAACGTTTTTACTACAGAGAAGTTCTTAAAACTCTCTCTAAAAAATTACACGTCACGTATCTTTTGACTACAAGTGAAAAGTAAAGCGTTTAATTTTTAAATTTTTTTTAAAAAAACTTTTCGGTAAAAGAAGAATAATATCCCAAACGTATCCTTAGGAACTTCTGTCTGTGTCCATTAACTTCATTTTTTTTCCCAGTAAATAATGTAAAATTTTGGTGGCACTGTGGCAGCGCTGCCCCACCTAATTAATTGCAATATGTCCAATTTTCTTTCTTTGTGATCCAATTTATCATTTTTCTTTTGAAAAATGCAAGTTGTAGTAGAGAAGAGAAAGTGTCAAATGGGGGCTACGACTTATTTTCGTTGATTTTTGTGATCACAAAATTGCTTGTGTCGAGGTTCGAACATAATCCATTTCACACGAGTATGTTTTCATGTCTATTAATAATCAAGATATGTTTGATCTGTCTCGAGCGGTAATTGATCCCATTCTCAGACACATCTTCTAAAATTGAAAGCGGATCAGAAGATTTCTTTAGTTTCTACGTTGTGGACTCCCAATTGGCCGACTCAACTGCCGCAGTACTTGGTCAAGTATTCTAGCTACGCTGCAACTGTTGCATTGACCTTTACTTTGTCCTTTTGAGCTGTCACCATTAGATCTCACGGAAGAATAGTTTTAATGGTAGGATGTGATCATTTGTTTATTAACACTGCACTCCTTGTTATATATTAAAATTTTAAAAAAATCAAATGTTTCAAAATTTTGAAATAAATGTTGTCCCAACTTAAAATTAAACATGAATATCTAAATTTTTATTTTCTTTAAACCAATGAATGGGATAAATCATGACTTGATATTAAAATTCAATTAAGAAATTAACTTATAAAATAAAACTATCATGGCATCACTAAAATAAATACTAAATAGATATACATAAAACTGAATATATCAATCTTTTTCTTAAACTTTATTCATAAATCTAAAACTAAAATGACATCAATCACATCATTGATGAATTTAATTTATTATTTTAATTGATACAATCCGTACTCAACATAAATATTCAATGGCAGTGACTCACAATTACCATCCAAATATCTTACCATTCCAGAGGAAACGAAGAACGGAAAATAAAATTATCAATACTTATAAATAAATTATAAATAAGAAAGAAAGTAGAGTTTCCAAAAACAAAACACCAAAGAGGGGTCCTACAACAGTGGTACCATAGTTTTGTCTTCTAGCATTCTCAGAAACATTTTCTAAAATTGAAAGCGGATCGGATGATCTCTTTAATTTCTATGTTGTTTCACATCTTAACATGTAAGATTATCTCCGGTAGAAACTCCCAATTGGCTGCAGTACTCAGTAAAATACCTAATACGGGCCTGAACAGCGCTGGGGTTTCCACCATCACATTCAAGTGCGCCGTTAATGGCCCGGATGGTTGCCCCAAATCCTTGGTTCATTACAGATTGAACATTGTTTGTCCAGTACCATAAAGCAGTCTTAAATGATATAACTGGATCATTGGCAACAGTTTCCGGTGCGTTTAATCCGTCGAAGCCAATGCTGTTTCCGGCCGGCCCGTAATTGTAATTCCAAGATAGTTGAATTGGTCCCCGGCCGTAGTAACCTTTGCTTGGATTGCATGGATATTGAGTGTTTTCTTCATCACAATAGTCCTTTGAGGGACCATCTATTTCTTCAATATAGCAAAAATCTGACAAGAAAAAAATAGTTGTTAGTTTAAGTTTGTACTGGGAAAATGAAAAAAAAAAATTCTGTAAAAATTAATCATTTAACATTCATGTTTCAAAACCCATAGAAGTTATGTTTTAAAACCCATAGAAACCTCTCCCTTGATTAAAAAAAAAATGTTAAACATTCAATTTTTTTTTCGAATTACTCACTATTTTAAACATTCAATTTTTTTTTCGAATTACTCACTATTTTATTATTAGAGTATACGACGTATAATTATTTTATTAATAGTTTAGAGTCTTTCTCTCTGTCGGATATTCAATGAATTGTCATGCAGATCCGAATTTCACACCGAAATACGTAATTAAACAAATTTTACAAAGTTGTAAACTACTTCACCATCATTGTCATTTACACCATTGTGAAATAGATATGTCGGCACTTGAGAATTTTTCTATTAATTTATTATTGGCAAATACCTCTATAAAGGTTAGCAATTACGAATAATGAGCAATTGATCATTATTCTGATTATAGGGGCAAATAGTAAAAATCACCCAAAAAAAAAAGAGAAGTTAACATATTCCTTTTAAGCAGAAGAAGGTTTTGATGAGTTTTGAAACGTGAGAGTGAAATGATTAATTTACTGAAATAAAAGATTTTTATAATTTTTTCATGCATTTGAATTATGCAACTGAAAAAAAAAAACTGTAAAAGAATGAATTCTTACGCCCAGTTTCATGCGTAACATGAGCAAAGAAAGCTGCAATTTCACGCCTAGAATTTTCCTCCGTGCCAATTCTACCGAACTGAGAAAAGGAATCAAGGGCGTCGAGAAAAGCTGATCGTGAATAAAAGTTCTTCCCGACACAACCTGTATCAGCTTGGTTAAGTATCCCGTTAAAGAATTCCGGTGTCACGATATCGGCCACCGACACATCATTGGTGGGTGGTGGGGGATTGCATGGCCCTTGTTGGCACCCTGTGCCACAGTAATCGTCACCGGTGCCGCAAAAGCCCCATCGGCTGCAGCACAAGTCTGCAGCACAGCCACAGTTTTGGGCCATTACATTTCTTGGCATCATTGCTGCAGCAGAAAGTAGAGCAATGAACATGGGAAGTTGCATACTTTGTTTCAAGCTAGAGGGGGCCATAGTATATGGACAATATTTAGGCTAAAGAAGAAGGAAAATTGTTGCGTGTTTTGAGAAAGGCTGATGGAGAGATAATTTATAGTGCTACAAAATGACAGTTGAAAAATGGGAAGTCAATTTGAACATGCTGAATTTTTTGTGTTGGCGTGTGAGGTGGGGAGACTGTGGAAGACTTTGACTCCTTAACATTTATGGGTCAGTGCTTTTCATATTTAATGCAAGAGAATCAGTCTACGCAAGTGGTTTACAGTTCAAACTTTTATTAGAGTTTAATTTGTATAGTTGTGTTAAATCATTCTTAAACATTTGCTTTATGATTGGAAATTTTATTATATTCTTTGAGGATTTTAAATTATTCTTATTAATGTTTTATAACCAACGTATCCGAATCGTTTATTTTTTTATTCGAATTTTCGAAAGAATAAAGTAAAACTTGCATAACAATTGAAAGATTTATATATTTCTACTAAAGACAATACTATTTTATATATATATTTTTTAAGATGGCATTACATAGTCAATTACACAATTTATCAATAAATGCATCAGCAGTCTATCGGAATGTACATTAGTATATCATTGTTGAAGTCTAATTTAAAAGTTTATTTCTAAAGAAAAATAAAATTTAATTCCAATTTTCCAGAAGACCAAGTTAAAAAAAAAAAAAATGGCTACTATAACAATGCTTTGTCTTGAAGTTCTTAAAAGACCTTTAAAAAAATTATGTGTTTTAGATAGATTTTGGGGTACGAGAAAAATGGGCAAAAGTCTAACTAAGAATAATGAATTTATTTTAAGGATGCAGGGTGCCTCAATTAATAGGGTGTGTGGAAGAAGGATGGTTTGGTGACAGTTTCGGATTTGGGGAGAGAGAGAGAGAGAGAGCTAGAAAGGATGCTCTTGGCCTGCAAAAAAAAAATAAAAAAGAGATTAAAGATAGAGCCGGTGATTGATAACCACACCATGATGTTTAAGTTAGTTTTTTAGACTATTTGTGGTATTAATAACTTGAAAGCTCTTGATAATAATAACTGGAGGTTGAAGAAAATCTTAACCTTTGTGGAATGTATGCTTTGTCATGAGTTAAGAAAAATATAATATTGATGTTTTTGTGTAGAGTATCCTAACTGTCCTACCACTCCGTGCATTTTTATTGGCCTTTTTTGTTGTCTTTTCAAATATTTTTTTGCTATCATCATTTTGGGTCATTAAGAGTGTTTTTGAAGAGCAAGTAAGATATTTTTTTGCATGGTTTGTCCACTTTTACATATGGTGTACGCTACTAGGTAGTCTAGCATACTTTTATGAAGGTTGTCTTAGTAGTTTCTGGTGTGGTAAGTGTGTTGTTTTATGCTTTTTAGACGTGTGACAATTTGTTATTCCTTTTTTTTCGGTATAATATTCCTTAATTAATTTTTAAAAATTAATTATTTTCTTTGGGTGATGGAGATATTTTAAATAACTAATATTTTGTGTATTTTTTTAATTATTATGCAGTCTTTAATATGGCATATCTCCACATACCATCTTGATTATTTGATGTATTTGGTAAGTTGTGTCCTCCTTATGACTATTTATAATTGTAAAACTTCACAATGACACCTTGTGCTTTATTATTAATCTTCTATTTATTCCTTAAACAATATGTTACATATCTTTTGAGTAAAGTACTATAAAAATATATATATTTTTCAAAAGACGTTTTCATTAAGAAAGAAGAAAATCCCAATCATCTTAAAAGTTCAACCGTAGCAGCAGCCTCTTAATATATATATATATATATAATGTTGCAAAAAATGCACATAATGTTTCCAAAATCATGTGTTGTGCTTTCTATGATTCTTTCGCTAAATTCTTTGATTAATTTAAAAAAAGAAATATTCTAAAATGGATTGAAATATAAAAACGATGAATTTTAAGCAAAATCTTGGGGCCGTTAGTTAAAATTGGGCATAGACTTGTCTAGTATACGTTTGTTTCAACATCATGGAAGTGTTCAGTTCCCTCAAGAGCCGTACCAATTTTTATCCTCTTGAAACATGAATAGAATACTATATACATCTTGATCAAAATGCTAGCCTTTGCTTCACTTTTATATCAAATCCAAAAAATTAAAACAAAAAAAAAAATCATTTGGCTCAAGACCATATTTTTTACATTAATTTATTTATTTGATTCTTTTATCTGCATCTGAGAATAAAATTTTCCTGAATTTAAGAGCATATATACGTAACACTTCCTCTCTAAACATGATCTCCTCTCTTAGTATAGAATCGACTTGAATTAAAGACAAGATCCCGATAGACATTAGTCTGACTTGTAATTCTAGATCCAAAGGAGAAAAAAAAAAGATAAATTAACTAACCCAAATTATATAAAATTTTGGCAGCTGATAATTGACATACATGAAAAAACAAGAACTAATCGTAGTCAAAAGAAGGTAAAAAATAATTAATGAAATAGAAAAGCTGGAGCGTAGGGCAGTCTAATCATAGACGTAAGCAGTCTAAAACTTCAATTATTTAACTAATTCATGTTAGGTAAACTTTGATTAAGATCAATTATGTTGAGTTATTCCAATCAAAATATTGAAACATATAAATTGACCAATGCTAATTGAAACAACTCAAAATTGAATCATGATCGAAACTCCAAATTCTTTCCATTAACTTCATGTCTTTTGTAGAAAGCAATGTAGTGGCAGCGTCGGTCCCACCAAAATTAATTGCAAATGCTAATTTTTTGACTTTGTGGGTCAATTTATCATTGTCAAAAATGCAAGTTGTAGCACAAAAGGTGAAGTGTCAAATGAGTGGGATTACAACTTATTTTCGTTGATTTTTATGCATACGAATGTTCATTTAGAAGGTTCGAACATTATCCATTTCAGACAGTTATGTTTTCATGTCTATTAATAGGGTCCAGTTACTGTGCACCTGATCTATGATACCTCCCATTTTGTCCATATATGAGTTGTCCATTAGATCCAACACGGAACTTGCTTCAACGGCATGGATGTATTTTCCTTGGTTTTAGCATTTATGTCCCTATTGTTTCTGAAAAAGCAAACTAGTCATAGTTGTGGCACATAATTTTAAATTTTTATATTTTAATCAATTGATCTAATTTAAATATAATATTAATCATAGGTGGTATTTATTTTTGTATCTAAAATCCGAATATACCTAAATTACTCTGAATTTTAAATAAATTTAAATGTCTAAATCTGAATTTTTTTTGTCTAAATTGTTAAAAATAAATATTAAGTTGTTTGTTTTATTAATTTAAAAAATCTGAAAAATTAGAATTTATACATTTATACCCTTAAAAATTAATATTAAATAAATAATAAACACATTTAAGAACTTAAATATGATAGTATATTATCATAATATAAATAATTTTCAATTGAATATAATACTTTATATTCTAATTTTAGTATATATTAATTAATTTTATTGTAGTTTATGATATTTTTATATAAAAAATATTTATAAAAAATTATGAAGATAAATAATGCTATTTTGAAGAAAAATAAATATAATAATAATCTACCATTATATTATCACAAGTTTTAGAGATGAGTAATAATGTAAATTATTAAATTTTATTTAAGTAAAGATGAAAATTAATTAACTAGATAGGGATATTTTAAATAATATCTTTTAATGATATCATTAATACTTTTTAGATTCAGTAAAAGGTTAAAAAAATTAAGTTAACACTTTAATGATTAATGACTAAAAATTTTAATGAAGTTAAAAAAAGGGCTTAATGGTTTAACTAATTTAAATCAATTCAATTAAGTAATTAAGTTATAAAAAACCCATAGTATAAAGACAATAACTTATAAAAATATTTTAGTACATTAAATATTTTTATTTAAAAAAACAGAATATCAATTTAATCTATAATAAAAATTTAAATATATAATAAAAAATATATTAATTTATTAATAATATTTATCTATCTTTTTAGAAACAACATAAAATCTATTTAATCAATAATAATTCATTTAAATATATAATTAAAATTTAATTTATCAATAAAATATGACCAAATAAAAATGTAAAAAATTCATAAAAATCAACTATGGTTTAATATTCAAGTTTAAATAAAAGAAATATTCTCTAAGTGTAAATAATTAAAATACTTATGTGTTAAAGTTTAGACTTTCTAATTTTTTCAGTTTTCAGTAAAAAGAGGGATCACAAAGTAATTTACCAAAAAAATGGGTACCGTGCGCCCGGGGCACCGTAGCTTCGTCCCTATTAATAATCAAGATATGTATGATTTGTTTATTGAATTGCATTCTCAAAAGCACCTTCCCATTTTTTTTTTTTAAATAAATTAAAATCAATATTTTACTTTTAAAATTAAGATGAAACTTTTATATTTCAATCAACATGTAACTTTATCAGTTGAATCAATTACTATGCACATTTTCTTCCACCATTTTTTTTAATTTAATGAATCCTGACGGTGTGATGATTTTATTAAATTAAAAAAAGAATTACATCAAATTAGGGGGCCATAACGAGCCTTTTGAGTAGGAATATGATTTATTTTATTTTCAAATGCATATGCAGAGATATCAAAAATCAAAGGTGAAACCTCGTAGGAACTAGGAAGTTCTATTAAAGTCTAATTTTGAGTCGGGATATGATTTGTTTTATTTTTTATGTTTCTTTCTATTCAGGCCTACTGCATGAAGAATGAACTCTACAAATACGCATGCTGAGCAGTAAGTCATTTACATTTAATATAGAAAACTCATCTCACACCTCAGCCAGTAAATAATCATTTTTTCCCTTAAAATTTTGTTAGGAAATATGTTGGTGTATTTAAGAATATAGAGGCAAAGAAGAAAAAAAAAGGTTTGAGACGTGTACAGATATTTTCCTTTAAGGTTTTATTTGACTTCACTACACTTAGTCAGTTATAAAATTAAATAATAAATTACCTTAAGATACTACAAATCTTGAAGGAAATCTCTAACAATAAAATTGTATTCCAAAACATGTCTCAGATCCTCTAAAATGGAGTATTTATAAAAAATAAAGTGTCTATTTATGAAGAGACATATTTATACACAAATGACACCATGAAAAAATATATCTATTCATAAATAATATAATTCTTTATATAAAAGTACATTTTAAAATACATATATTTTTTCATAAGTAATACAATTCTTACCATAAAGGTACCTTTTAAAAGTGATATATCTTTTCACTTAATTAATTTAAAATAAATTAACTAATTAATTGTTAGAGAGATATTACAATCTCTCCTTCAATCCCCACTAGACTATATTATTTCTCCAAATTCATCAATGATAAACTTATACATACAAGAAGATATCTTTTTAATTTAACCTTCAATTAGTGAATTTATTTCAAAGCATTTACAAGACAATAGTGTGCTAAACATTAAACTTTGTTTCTTACGTAAATACTAGAAATACATCACATATAAGTTGTCCCAAATTTCAAAATTATGTTCTAATCACTTAACACTGTTTCAATCTTGTGTTCTATCTTGGATTCATGAACATTTTACAAGATTAAACCACGATCTTGTTAGAAATGACACTATTTCTTATGTTCACTTAGGTGAAGTTTCAAATCATGTCATTATCTACTATAAGACTTGAACTTCATTAAGAGAAAAAAACTCAACCTCAATTTCGTAGTTATTTACACCAAACATCTTGAATAAGACTATTTATTTTCGATGTCAAACTAATCACATAACAACAACTTGTCATTACCCATTTAACTATGAAATAGCAGTATAACTATGTAATAGTTGGGTCACCATTACTGGTGACTTTATCAAAGAAAGGTTTCAATCTCATTCCAATAGATGTATTCTTAACTAAGTCTCTTGAAACACCTTTTGTTAAGGGATATGTTAGGTTTTTATTTGTCATAATATAAGCAACATTAATAATACTACCAGTTATTAATTGTTTTACATATCCATGTCTTAGGTTAATGTATCTAGACTTTTCATTATATACCTTGTTATAAGTTCTTGACAATGTTGCTTAACCGTTGCAATATGAACAAATAGATGGCATCAGTTATGGCCACAACTCAATATCAAATAATAAATTTCTTAGCCATTTTGCTTTTTTATTTGTAGCTACAAGGGTTATAAATTCACTTTTCATTGTTGAGTGAATTATGCACGTTTGTTTTTTAGAACCCCAAGAAACTGCTCTTCCAACAATTGTAAATATCCAACCAGATGTGAATTTATTATTATTTGTATTGGTTATCCAACTAACATTCGAATACCCTTCAAGTACTTTAAGATAATTATTATAAATAAACCTCAATTAATAGTCATTTTATGATAACCAAATATCCTTCCAATTACTTTCCGATGTTTAACACTTGGGGTTACTCGTGAACCTAGACATTTTGCATATTGCAAAGTTATATTTAGCCTTATACAATCCATAGCATACATTAAGCTACCAATCACACTAGCATGTTCAAATTATGCTACTACTAGGCCGGAATTCTCTAGTAATTTAATACTAGTCATATGAGGTATTAGCTTCTTTAAATTTTAAGTGATTGTATTTAAGAAGTACTTTTTCAATATAGTGAGTGGTTAGTACTAGAAAGTGTATATTTTATAAAGGTTTAAATTATTATTTTCTTATTTAAAGTATTAATTAATGTTTACATAACTCACATTTTGTCTTAATGTTCCCCATATGTAATTTTATGTAAATTGAATTATATAATATTAATTTTTATCTTAATTGTTATATTTATGATTGTAGGTATATTTTGAGAATGCAGAGACATTAGAACTGAAAATAGAAGATGAAAAAAAAATAGCTACTTTGTAATAATAAATAAATAAAATATATTATATTAATTTTTTTTTTTAAAAAAAGAGAAAGACATTAAGTGCACTCCACTTAATCTCTCTCTCAATCTTATAAATATATAATATTATAATATAATATAATAATTAAATAGTTCATATCATTTTTTTATATAAAGAGAAGTGCAGAGGAAGAGAGAGCGCATGGAGGAGAAGAGAAGCAAAGGAAGAAAGAAGGAGAAGAGAAAAGAGAGGAAAAAAAAAAAGAGGAAAGAGAAAAAAAATGAAGAGTCTCTGCAAAATCAAATTTCTTCTTTCATTATTTCAAGTTCTTAAAATTTCTTGTAATATATTTTAGAAGTTTATCAAATAAAATAAATATATTTTTTTTCAATATGAGTGACTAATTTACTAAACTATGGTAAAAAGTGAAACTCAAAGATTTAAATTATAAAATTAATATCTCTCTCAAGTGAGTTCAAAGTTTATTTTATTTAATATTTTTATTTATTGGATTTTTTATGTCATATTAATTTGTAAATTTAAAATCTCATTGAACTTATATGATATTTTGACATTATGTCAACACTCTAATTTTGTTGTGGCACATCATGTACTTCATTCTCATATTCATCCATAAAATTGATTAGTTAAGAATTAAATGATATAATATTTAATTAGAAAATAAAATATAAAATATAAAATATAAATATGAGAGAATATTATGAACATAATTTAAATTCTAAAAGTGAATCTCGTACCTTTAGTACTTTTTAGATATGTAATCTATTTTTCTTCTATTAATTTTTATTTAATAACTGATTACTAAATTTAAAATTCTTGGTGGTTAAACCCCGGTCTTACCGAGTTATATTATAACTAGATACTTTTATACTTAGAAACAAATCAAATACTTTTAAGTTATGTAAGTGAGATTGACATTACGAGTAACTACCATTATTTTTATTTACTTTTATACTTAAGATAATATCTATTTCGCCAAGATCTTTCATTTTAAATTGTAAAGCTAGATACTTCTTTGTATCATTCACTCTGTGCATATTTATTCCAAAGACAAGGATCACACCAGAATCATTTGTAAATTTAGAATATATACATTTATTAGCATTATTATGCTTAAAACCATGTGATAAAATTATTGAGTCAAATTTATAATACTATTATTTTGGTGCTTGCTTTAAATTGTAAACGACTTAACCAATTAACATACCTTTTTCTCATTTCTAGGTAAAACAAATCCCCTAAGTTATTTCATATAGATTTCTTCATTAAGATCATCATTAAGAAAATCTGTCTTTACATCCATTTGGTTCACATGTAAATTATTCAAAGAAGCAATTGCAAATAGTATTCTAATACATGTTAATCTTGCCATAGGAGCATATGTATCAAACTAATCAATGTTACATCTTTATTTAAACATGTTGGCTACTAATTTAGCCTTAAAAGTTTGCGAAGAACCATCACTGTTGTATTTTCTTCTAAACACCCATTTGTTGCTAATTGGTTTAGATCCTAGAGGAAGATCAACTAAGATCTATGTTTGATTTGACATAATTTAATCAATTTCATCATTTATCGCCTCTCTCTAAAAAGAGGCATATCGAGAAGACATAACTTCGCTAAACATCTTTGGATCTTTTTCAACATTTAACAACAATAGTACTTTGTTAAGTACATTCTTTCTACCCCTTCAAACAAAAAGAGTAACGCTTATGATGAAATAAAATCTATTGTTAGACATTTTTCTTTTTTTTTTTCACATTTGCTTCTCTTTAATTCAAAAGATGTAATAAAATATTTCCTTTTATTATTATTAGTGAAGGTACTAAGAGGATCATCATATGATTGATCAATAATAAATTTTAATTCAATAGTAAAATTATGACTAAATTTATTTTCAATAAATTCAACATGTCTTGGTTCCATAATTGTATTAGAATCTAATTTCAACAATCTATAAGACTTAGAATTTTTAGCATATCCTACAAAAGTACTTTTTATACCTCTTGCACCTAACTTTGATGATTTAGGGTCATGCATTCTATAAAAGTCTAAATAACCATATACTCTTAAATACATCAAGTTATGTGTTCTTCTTTTCCAAATTTCATAAGGCGAGACATGAGGTTTCAAATATGTAATTTTATTATGAACATGACATGCAATGAGTAATGCTTTACCCCAAAAATTATTTGGTAATTTTACATAAAGAATCATGGAATCTATCAGATTCGTAAAAATTATATTCTTTCTTTCAGCCAAACCATTTTGCTAAAGAATAAATGAGGTTGTTATTTGATAAATTATATCATGTTCTTCACAATAATTGTCAAATTTATTTGAGAAATATTCATCATCTCCATTACTTCGAACCATTTTGATTTTCTTATCTTTTGGTTCTCAACTTCAACCTTGAAATTTTAAATTTATCAAAGACTTTATCTTTTGCTCTAAGCAAATACACATAGGTGTATAGAACAATTATTAATAAAAGTGGTATAGTATATATTTCCTCCTCTTATTAAAATGTCATTATACTCACAAATATCGGCATGAATTAGATCCAATAATTGAATATGTCATTTGGCTTTGGGAAAATGTTTCTTAGTCAATTTTGCTTGGATGCAAACTTCACATTTATTATTTCTAACATCTTTGCAATTAATTAAATCGTGTTTAGACTTGTATTTCAAAGATCTAAAAGTCTAGTTTGCCAATCTAGCATTCCAAGTATCAGTGAACCCAACAATATAAACATAATCGACATCATTTTTATTATTAATGGTTATTTTATACATGCTATCACAAGAATACTCCATCCCCACAAATGTCTCATTCTTTGAAATAATACAATTGTTGCCCTTGAAACAATCTTAAGCCCATTCTTACATATAGAATTAGCAAAAAAAAAATTCTTTCAAATAGAAGGTACATGAAAGACATTGGTTAAAGTAACTCTGTTCCCATAAGTAAAGTTAATCTCCACTACTTCTTTCCCTACTAACACGGCTGCATCATTGTTCCCCATGAGAATTATTTGTCCTTCTTTTTCCACTTTGTATGATGAGAACAATTTCTTATCATTACAAACATGAATAATTAAACCAGCATCGATCCATCGTTCATAGGACTTTGTTTCAACTGTATTGGTTTCAGTAATTATGCCAATTCACATCTCTGAGACCATAGCACAAATCTCTGCAGTTTTGTCTTCAATGACATTGGCTTTATGGAATTCATTTTTTTTTCTTCTTAAATCTGAAATTACTTTGGTGATGACCTTTTTTGCCATAATAAAACAATTTTCAGAAAACTTTTGTTGGCCATTACCAGACTTATTACCAGAATTCTTGAACGTCTTATTATTATTGACTTTAAAATTCTTTGAAAATTTATTAATTTTAAGGACATTAACCGTAAAAGAATCATAGTTGTCCTTGTAATCTCAATACCTAATCTCTTCTTTGATGACCAAGTGTTTTGTAATTCATCTAAAGTTATGTCCTCTTTATTATTATGAAGAGATATATCTATACACAAATGACACAACCCTTTCATAAAAAATATATCTATTCATAAATACTACAACTCTTCATATAAAAGTATATTTTAAAGTATATACATATTTTCATAAATAATACAACTCTTCACATGAAATTAACTTTTAAACTAGATATGTCTTTTCATTTAATTAATTTAAAATAAATTAACTAATTAATTGTTAAAGAGATATTACTCTCTCTCTTACAAAATAAGTAATGAAATTCAATGATTGTGGTGGAGAAAGTGTAATTCTTCCTCTTAATATTTTTTTTTTTTTAAATTTTTTTAAATATGTATTACATGAATAAGCGAGATCCTTAAGATCCAATCACACTTTAATCAATTAGTAAAACAATACAAAATAATTAAGTACAAGATAGTAGTTAAGAAATTAATAACAACTACTGCAATATACTAGCCTACGGGATTTGGCCCTCATTTGTTTATGCTACTTAGCACAGTTGTTGCGACATCAATGTTTATTTTTTATTTTTATAATTCATCCATTTTTAAATAAAAAATTATATTTTGTGCCTCACATAATAGTGTTTAATGAGCACTCAAAGAATTTTCGTTCACATTTATAAATTTTATTACATAATGTTTTTGTCTTGAAAATTATAGCATCAAACTTTTCGATACCCCTGATTACCTTACGCATTTTGTGCTCCCATGTATATATATTTTTTCCATGCGGTACCGGGGTCCAATAGTGAAGAGCCCAACTGTAGAACTTTCCATATCAATCCAAATGCATGAGTAGTGATCGTGACCCCATAAATGATCTAATTAGCCCCCACTTCTTAATTAATTTGATTTATTTCTATAATTACGCTTATTTATTAATTTCTTTTTCTAACAGCCCTTATTCAGCAATTTAATGCCAGCAATGGCACTGTAATCTTGTTTTCTTGTTGCATAATAGAATCAGCATCCAGAGCAAAATTGGTTTCGAAGTTTTCAATATCGGGAATCCAAATATTTGACAATGATCATCTTATTTGAGTCACTTAAGTATCAAACTAAGCCATGAAAATGCAGTGCCTAAGCATTGGCTATAATCAATTATAAGCACAAGCTTAAGCCTGACAACACGTAACATGATAAAAAAAAATTATATGCAATATTATGAAATCATTCATGAGAATTGAAGAAATGTCATAAGATCGAAACACGAAGACCTTTAATCAATTTTTAATCATAAAAAGTCGGTAAATGAGGGAGAGGAAAGAGAAAAGAAAGGGAAAATTTTGAAAATTCAAATTATTTTGATAGGTATTTTAATCATTTTAGGTTAAAATAAAAAAAAAAGATACTAATGAGATAAATTAAAAGTTTTTACTAAATTACAATAATTGTAATTTATAATTCACGTAAAAATATTAAAAAAAACTTGTAACATAATTATGAGTCTTACATGCATTTGTGTAAATTAGAAGTGTCAAATATCATTAATCTAAAACACATTGAAGACCTATTCTTATTCCAGGCCCACTTCAGGCCATCTCTGCTCTTTAGCGACTGACGCTTCAGGCCCCTCACGTTAATTATTGATCATTAAATTTACAAAAAAGGAACAACTAGGAAACATCCACTTGCATATAAAATTTGTTGCAGTTATTTTACGCACAGAATACACTCTTTATATTTATGGTCCTCTTGTTAATTATGGATGCAAAAGAAAGCATAATTTTATTTTATTTTTTCTTGAGTTTTAGGGTTGCTCTTGGCAATTTCGCTATGTACGAGTATTTCTATGAATTGTGCTTTTTTGTTTGAGCACTTTTAGCAAGATAATATTTTGAAACTTAGATACAGAGTGCAGTGTGATCTTGCTGCTAAAGATTCTGCTATTAGAAGCTGCTTTTGAATATTTTTACTTTTATTTATTTATTATTATTATTTTAGCTTTGTAGCAAGAGATTTTATTGGGCGTTGGACAGATAAGATCCGAAGAATAAGAAGGGTAAATTGGGAATAAAATAGGGGTATATTAAAAATTTTAATTTAACTAAAAATTCGTAATGGTGTTTTTTTTTTTTTTTACATGGTGTGCACTTATAAATGGGTTTGGATGAAATAATAAGCCGGGGTTGAATATCTCCGCAACTCATTAGCAACGATTTAGTCATTAATTAAGATGGAATAGGAATCAGATCGATTTGGATTTAGAGTCTTTTACGAGGAGAATAATGTTTCTACTACGTTTATCCCTTACGTTTTTAATGTTTACTATTGAATTAAAAATGTTGTTGCAGTTCGAAATAAGCAGCCACACTTGAGATAGATCCATATACTGATATATATATATATATATATATTAGTTACGGTCTCTATATCACTTGAAAAAAAAAAAAAACTTTAGAGCCTTTCTGAGCATTCAACGTTTTCCATTTATATTTTTCATACTCTCCAAGAACTTCCATTGTACATACGCTACACAACAACGTGATGCCTGGTGCCAAATATGTATTTATTTTACGAAATTGTAATTTAAATTTGTCATTACATTAAATTTGCCAAATATGTAATGTATATTGACAGATTGTCTACATTACATTATTACCTCCAATATACATAAGATAAGAATTATATAATTTATTTTCTTTGATATTAAGTAGCAAGTTATTTAATGTATTGGAAATATTAAATCTCTTAATTATACAACTGAGATAATAAGCACAAGATAACATACAAATGAAAATTGAAAGCGGAAGTTCTCTCTTTAATTCAGTACTGACTAATACAATCGTGTCTGCTTAAGCTGCAAGTTTCTATTTAGAATTCTATGAAATCTTGTTGTACTGGCAGTAAGCAGGAGATTGTAGACGTTGTGACTTTTGACGGCTTGATGTAGAAATTAGTCTTTCTAAGTCTTGATAATGATGGCTTGATGTTTTGTTTCTTAGGAGTCTCGTGTCTCATTTCTTCTGAATCTTGCTGTTATTCTCTCTTCAAGTAATAGGAGTTTATTCATGCAGATTTCTATTTGAAATATTCAAATGGAGCTGGTTCTAAACAGTGCTGTCTTCTTCTGCTGTCTTCCCAAAATGTGGTCCTTTGAGTTTTATTTACGAATTATGATTCTCTCTTAATTTTTTTTTCTCATATCTTTTTTTTTTCCAATGATTGGTTAAATGTGTATATTTATTAAAAAAATTAGTATAATTATCACATACTTAATTAATTATTGAAAAACAAAAAGGATTAAGAAAAAAAAAAAATAAAAGAGAATCATTGTCCTATACCCAAACAAACATGAGTTTAAATGATAATTTACCACCCACAAACATCCAAACATGCTGAACAAATATTATATGGAAGGTTATAGAATTGCAGCTAATATATTTATTATTTATATAAATCACCTATTATTGATGATTTGGTACTTCTGTCCACTTTGGTCACTATAATTTGTACGTTAATCTTAACAAATGAGATTATCTCCGGTAGAAACTCCCAATTGGCTGCAGTACTCAGTGAAGTAGCGAATACGAGACTGAACAGTGCTAAGGTTTCCGCCATCACATTCAAGTGCACCATTAATGGCACGTATGGTTGCCCCAAATCCTTGGTTCATTACAGATTGAACATTGTTTGTCCAGTACCATAAAGCAGTCTTGAATGCTATAACTGTATCATTGGCAACAGTTTCCGGCGCGTTTAATCAGTCGAAGCCGATGCTGTTTCCAGCAGGTCCGTAGTTGAAATTCCAGGATAGCTGAATTGGTCCCCGGCCGTAGTAAGCTTTGCTTAGACAATGTGCAAGACGAGAGGCAGTAACCTGAGCCGTTTCATGCAAGGCAACAGATTTCAATCAACGTTTATGGCGGAGCTTTGTCATTGTTCCAACGTATCAGTACTGTAAAACAAAGGAAATAATACAGTAGTGAATTTGTGCTCGGTACTTGGCACATTTATACTTAATCGATGCTTCATTGATTAGGCTACGAACAGATTTATATCCCGATACATGACGGGAAAAATCACTGGTATCTGGTTGTTGTTGAAATTTTGGAGATGCGAGCTGAGATTTGGGATCCATTACCTATTGAAAACAAGAAGCAGTCTTATACAGAACATATTGACAATATTGTTAGTAATTAATGTATTTCCCTCCCTGAGTTCAGGTTCCACTGCCAAAAAAAAAAAAAAAAAAACATATTTGAACCATGATTGAACTTCGAATTCAATCCATTAACTTCTTTTCTTTTTTCTATAAAACAATGTAGTGGCAGCGTCAGCCCCCACCAAAATTAATTGCAAATGCCTATTACTTGACTTCGTTGTCTATTTATTACTGTCCAAAATGCAAGTTGTACGAGGGGAATAACGACTTATTTTCGTTTTATTATAATGCAAATCAAAACCCAATATGTCCAGTGAATATAACTAAATCTCGTACAATCAAAGCTCAACGTGCAATTAAAGTTCTTCAGCATAAAAAAGATCCAAGAGAACACTCCCACAACTACGGGAAATACTGAAATTTTCTAGCTTGGAATTAAGGGTATGTTTGGGATTGAGGTTGGGCAGCTGTAGCTTTTAAGCTACAGCACTAAAGTGTTTGGTAAACACTAGCTGCTGTAGCTTTTAAGCTATATTAACGATGTTATTATGATTTTTCACTTGTATAATATAAAATTTATTATATTTTTAATAATTTTGTTAAAATTAATATTTAAAAATTATATTTACCACATATTATTAACTTTTATTTTATAATTACAGCTTTTTTTCCATAACAACTGTAGCTTAAAAGCTATAGCACCTCAATCCCAAACATACCTTAAGAACAGAAGGTACCGATCAACCCAACTAGGGCCACTCATTTTCATTCATTTTTATGAGCATACAGCTATTTATTTCAAAGGTTGGACCATAATCCATTTCACACAGTTTTGTTTTCATATCTATTGATTCATATTAATCAAGATATATATGAATGGTTATTGAATTTCATATTAAACTACACAGCTTAATAGTTTTTCGAACTTTAATAAAGTTCACGATAAATATATATATATATATATATATATATATATATATATATAGTGTTGATCTAGTTCAGAATATTAGATTTTATTGAAGTCTAAAAAATTATTAAATCACGTGGTCTAATAGTATAATCACGGTCATTATACAATTAAATTATATGATTTAATAATTTTTTCAGATTTCAACAAAGACCACGATTCTGAATTAAAATATTACACACACACACACAACGCACGCACGCACACACAGACGCGCACATACACACACACACACTATACTATTAAATTATATGGTACACGCACACACATGCACACACGTGCGCGCTCGCACACACACTTCTTCTTCTCCTTTTCGAATGGATATATTTCCTTCTTAAATCTACAAAACCTTGTTAGCAAAAATAAATTGGGTGAAATTCCTTCACATCCTTGTGGTTTAGTCCAATACTCGTTACATCTCAATGCTTATAAAATGTTCAAACGCATCGTCGCTTCTCGTTTTTGGGACAAACTGAAAATTTTACCCCTGGTGGGATTGGATTTGTGCTGTATCAAAAAGTAGATATACAAGCTATTATGCCGAAACCGATGCAATCATTATATGATTTCGTAAGAGCATACATTATTTGTTCTCTTTAATTTTATTTATGTTTTATGTTTTTAAATAAACAATACTTTCATGCCACAATAGATCATACATTATAACATTCTTCGCTCATTGAGGTCCACTGAAAAAAAAAAATGCAATTTCGCTCATTTTGGTCGGCTGAGAAAAAAAAAATGCTATTTATCCTTCGTAATTAAATAATTTCTCCAAGTAGGCAAGCAGGTGCATTTTTTTTTTTGTTTTTTCGGCCCCCTTGGTTAAGTTGTTTAATACTTCTATAAATTGTAATATGGTGGCAGATTGGTCTGTAACCAGTAATATCATTTGCGGTGAAATATGAATTATTCTCTCCTTACCCTTCTTTTCATTTCTATTTGAAGTATGATATAATTCAGGCCCTCTAATTTAGTTAGTAATTCTCCACTATTTTTTTTTTTGAGGGCTCAATATAAGTTCTGGCCGTCAAGAACAAGAAACTCAACAACATTTCAATATACAAATAATCAAATTTCAGGTGCTAATTAAGCAACCAAAATTTGGTTATCTGCGTACCTTCTATCTTGTGATAGAAGGTACCCTAGTTTCATTGGATTATCTGTAATTCTTTTTTTTTTCAAACACCAATCATTCGTAGCTTCGGTTTTGTTTTGAAGAATTAAGCATTTGTAGTTTCGTTTTATTTTTATTTCTTTTTTTATTAACCAGAAATCACAGGTCTTAAGTAACAGATCCAAATAAACTGAATTACCCCTATTTGTTAAAAGATTCGTTACAATGGTTTCAGAAAATCAGAAGCTACATGTAATGTTTCTTCCCTACATCGCACCAGGCCATATGGTGCCAATGGTAGACATGGCAAGGCTTTTTGCTGCAAACGAAATTCGGGTTACAATAATTCTTACTACAATGAATGCTCGCCGTTTCCAAAATGCCATCGATCGAGATTCTCGATTAGGT